>JAOTOM010005076.1:227500-425000 GCA_034440615.1 Ashinkailepas kermadecensis | reverse complement strand
TGTCTATTGTTTAAAGATATGTTACACGAAAAGTGACATGCCGCCTGAAAGCGTGTATCCAGGTTGAAAAAATGGCCTATGACAAGGCATGAGCGCCGCAAGAGTCCACCTACGATTTCCTTCCACTTAAATTTTACGATTGTGACCAGGGTTGGATTTGTACTTCGTAATACTGGATGTGGATAGACAATTTTTTTACATAATCGAATATGGAGAGGCTAGTCTTTTCAAGCATGTGAAATCAAACTTAGTTTGCACTTTCCATTGAATGTT
This sequence comes from Ashinkailepas kermadecensis, assembly GCA_034440615.1. NCBI lineage: Eukaryota > Metazoa > Arthropoda > Thecostraca > Neolepadidae > Ashinkailepas > Ashinkailepas kermadecensis. The sequence continues at coordinate 424,727 of JAOTOM010005076.1, read as the reverse complement.
TGGTACTTTATCACAGGGTAGTTCATTGTCAAGCAGCACTATTTAACCTTCAAATGACAAAAACGAGAAGATTATTTTCTGGAGAGGACATTGATTGGGATGTCAAAAATTCAGGAACAGCCCATTTTCCCACCCTGACTGTGACAATGATAAAACGATGTGTGTATAGAGATGCGTTGCACTTCCTTTACGACCTTCGTGAAAACACGAGGGTTTCTTCCTTTGTCGGGTGGTACAAACTGGGAATGATGAAAAGGTGTATGTTTCTACACACGCTTTATTTCCTTGTCAGCATTAATTTTGCGATATGGTCGAAAAGCGTGTGCGATACGAACGCCTTTCTTCCCCTGTCCCGAGCACTTACTCATGCGAGCGGTAGAAAAAAAAACGGCGCATACGCCTGTCAACATGTTTGTTTTCCCCGGCCGCAGTACCGTGAGCGTGAGTTGTTGCATTGTTTTGTATTGTTGCATTGTTTTGCCTTGATGCTGTAGGTAGTGCATTGTATAACACTACTTAAAAATGAATACTTTATTAGTTTTGAGGGGCAAAGGAAATGTCATTGTCCCAAACCGTTTGTTCACGGAAAAAAAGGAAGCATTTAAACATTTTTGGGTCACCTACTTCGATGGTTGTCCTCTTTCCAAAGGGCCATGGGGAATTTTTTTTTATAACAAATCGGAAGTATTGCGATTTTTGTGCATGCGTATGTAATATTCAATATAAAACAATGCATTTGAATTCACCTGTGACAGGATTCTGCCATGAAATATATTTTTCTGAAAAAATAGAACAAGCTATATTGGGTAACATTTCTGGTTTGTCGATATTCTCGTCTATTATTAGTGTCCAGTTCATGGATATATGTATTAAGTAAGTCTCCACAGGAGTATAGAGGGGAATAAGTGTACATTTAAAAAAAAACAGTTTGCCTTCCTTTTTTAGTTGTCTGACTAATAACAGGTAAAAACTTCCTTTTTTAGTTGTCTGACTAATAACAGGTAAAAAGTCCGTATGGCAGAGACTTTTTTGCGTTGTACCAGTGGTAACGGTGACAAGAAATGGCTATGTGACTAATACGCTTTTCTGAACGGCCCTTTTCATTTATTGAAGAAGGGTAAAAACGCGTGCATACCTCGTACGCCTTTCTGCCATGTTCGTGAGGACACATACGCCTTTTTGCCGCGTTCAAATGGCTTTACATCCACGATTGCTGTAACGGTAACATAAATATTTGTGAATATATTTAACAACTTATGGAAAATATAGTCATGAAGCCCTTATCGATGCGTTCAGAACCACCTTGAATCAGATAAGGTAACTCACGAGGGCTATATTCCAATTAACAAGCGAACATCGGCCGAAAGCAACAAAAACACCTTCTGACAATTTTAGATTTAGCGCGTGCGCTTTTCTTCCTTTGCACGACGGATGTATTGCATGGAGCGGCTGCGATGTATTTACGTCAGTATCAGCGCAAAGTGACCCAGCAGTCGGCGCGCCATAGATCCTCGTCAGCCGACTATTTGCAGCGACGCAAATGGCGTGTGCAGTTATTTTGTTTATGGCTGGCGGCTGCGTGTAGATTTAGTCCTGTTGTGCGATTTACAATCGCGGATGAAGGCTGGAAAGGGGTGGGATATGGGGAGGGCAAGGGTGGAGAAATGACTGTCATGTTTGGAAGGGTGTGATTGTTGACTGTTGTGCGTGCAGGTGTGATGGTGTGCAGGTGTGACGGTGTACATATGTGACGGTGTGCAGATGTGACGGTGTGATGGTGTGCAGATATGACGGTGTGGTATGTTGATGCGACGGTGTGCAGATGTGACGGTGTGATGGTGTGTAGATATGACGGTGTGGCATGTTGATGCGATGGTGTGCAGATGTGACGGTGTGATGGTGTGCAGATGTGACCGTGTGGTATGTTGATGCGACGGTGTGCAGATGTGACGGTGTGATGGTGTGCAGATGTGACCGTGTGGTATGTTGATGCGACGGTGTGCAGATGTGACGGTGTGATGGTGTGCAGATGTGACGGTGTGCAGGTGTGCTGATGTGACGGTGTGATGGTGTGCAGATGTGACGGTGTGCAGGTGTGCAGATGTGACGGTGTGATATGATGGTGTGCAGATGTGACCGTGTGGTATGTTGATGCGACGGTGTGGTGGTGTGCAGATGTGACCGTGTGGTATGCAGATGTGACTGTGTGATGTTGTGTGGGAGGGCAAGGGTGGATAAATGACTGTCATGTTTGGAAGGGTGTGATTGTTGACTGTTGTGCGTGCAGGTGTGATGGTGTGCAGGTGTGACGGTGTACACATGTGACGGTGTGCAGATGTGACGGTGTGCAGGTGTGACGGTGTGATGGTGTGCAGATATGACGGTGTGGTATGTTGATGCGACGGTGTGCAGATGTGACGGTGTGATGGTGTGTAGATATGACGGTGTGATGGTGTGCAGATGTGACGGTGTGGTATGTTGATGCGACGGTGTGCAGATGTGACGGTGTGATGGTGTGTAGATATGACGGTGTGGCATGTTGATGCGATGGTGTGCAGATGTGACGGTGTGATGGTGTGCAGATGTGACCGTGTGGTATGTTGATGCGACGGTGTGCATATGTGACGGTGTGATGGTATGTAGATATGACGGTGTGGCATGTTGATGCGACGGTGTGCATATGTGACGGTGTGATGGTGTGCAGATGTGACCGTGTGGTATGTTGATGCGACGGTGTGCAGATGTGACGGTGTGATGGTGTGCAGATGTGACCGTGTGGTATGTTGGTGCGACGGTGTGCAAATGTGACGGTGTGATGGTGTGCAGATGTGACCGTGTGGTATGTTGATGCGACGGTGTGCAGGTGTGACGGTGTGATGGTGTGCAGATATGCTGTGGTATTGATGCGACGGTGTCAGATGTGACCGTGTGGTATGTTGATGCGACGGTGTGCAAATGTGACGGTGTGATGGTGTGCAGATGTGACCGTGTGGTATGTTGATGCGACGGTGTGCAGATGTGACGGTGTGATGGTGTGCAGATGTGACCGTGTGGTATGTTGATGCGACGGTGTGATGGTGTGCAGATGCGACGGTGTGCAGATGTGATGGTGTGCAGGTGTGATAGTGTGCAGATGTGACGGTGTGGTATGTTGATGTGACGGTGTGGTAGTGTGCAGATGTGACGGTGTGCAGATGTGATGGTGTGCAGGTGTGTATGACGTGCAGGTGTGATGGTGTACAGGTGTGACGGTGTGCAGGTGTGACGATGTACAGGTGTGACGGTGTGCAGGTATGATGGTGTGTAGATGTGACGATGTACAGGTGTGACGGTATGTTGGTGTGCAGGTGTGATGGTGTGTAGATGTGACGGTGCGCAGGTGTGATGATGTACAGGTGTGATGGTGTGGCGGTGTGCAAGTGTGATGGTGTGCAGGTGTGACGGTGTGTGGATGTGACTGTGTGTAGATGCGACGGTGTACAGATGTGATGGTGTGCAGATGTGACGGTGTGTGGATGTGACTTGTGTAGATGCGACGGTGTGCAGATGTGATGGTGTGTGGATATGATGGTGCATCGTGCGTGCGTGTGTATCGTTTGCGGTTCTGGACATTGGGTTACCTGCTTTTCGTTCATCATTCAATTGTAATATGATTCGGGATTAGGATGGAAGTGGGAATAGTAAAACGAATCAAAAGCTTCGGGACGTGGCCATATTTTTATTCAGTAGTTACAGAATGTACTATTCATGAGCAGACAATCCGGGTTTAATCATCCACAGATTCAGTCGTTCTTATCAAAGAACATTGGGTTAGCACCATTCCGTTATCAAATAGCAACATTCAACATTGAAGTGAGAAAAATGAGAGGAATTTTTCCCGGCAGGATAATGTTTTGGACGACAAAAGTCGAGGACTATGCGGTGTTTCCAACTGTGAGTCCCACGGTTTGCTGTCGTGTGGATAGGTGTGACGATTACCTGTTGTGTGTACAGGTTTAGCAGTGTTGGCATGGGCTTCGGTAGCTCAGTGCAGCGGTTAAGCTGAGCGTCTGGGAAACGTCAGAGCCACGGGGTTCGATTATCCGCGGTGTCCGTCCTCCTTGCCAGGATAGGAGGCAGGCAGCATCGTACTACCGCAGCTACGTAGGGTGTCGTGAAGCCACGAACAGTGACAAGGAGTGCTGGTATGTGGGAATCACTGCTAAAGAAACACACCTTGCCCTGTATTTTGTCATCTAGAGCGTTATCTTCTCCGGAATATTGACCTACCATTGCCGACACTTGTGACGGTTAGCTGTTATGTGGACAGATGTGGTAGTTATCTGTTGTGTGAACAGGTATTACGGTTAGCTGCTGTGTGGGCAGGTCTGACGGTGAGCTGTTATCTATGGACAGGTGTGACGGTTGGCTGTTGTGTGGGCAGGTCTGACGGTGAGCTGTTATCTTTGGACAGGTGTGACGGTTGGCTGTTGTGTGTGGACAGCAGACTTGTGCTCGACTCGAGTTGAATCAATAATCGACTCATGAATCAATCGTTTTTGGATGAGTCACGAGTTGAATCGATTCTTTTCCCAAAAACATATCTTGAGTCGTGAGTTGAATCACATCTTTCTTTTTAAAAAAATGAGTTGAATCACGAGTCAATCATTTGAATCACAATGAGTCATTTGAATCGTGTGACTCAAATGCAAGTTATGAACAAATGATATAAAGCATGTATCTTTGTAAATAGTATGCCATGACACAAAGTAGGGAGCAAAACATAGTATAATTATTCATGCTTAGCATTACAATTGTCAACTTATCAGCTGCCAGTGAGTAAAGAATGACGGGTACCTACTTAAGTTATTTACCAAAAACGGATAACAATAACTACAAATAAGTATTAATGTTAAGCTTGGTATTCACAATCAGTATCATGCATGAGTCAATCCTAGTGCCAGGAACACAACACAGAAATGGGATGTGATTGTGAAAAGAATATGGAACCGAAACGGCCCTGCACTGCAACAGGCATCTGCACTTTAAAAAATTGCGTTGGTTTGTGTGACAAATAACAAACCTGTGCGTGTGACAAATAACAAACCCAAGGTACCTTTACTAGAAGGTAGATCGAGGTTTTCCTTCAAGCCCGCATGACGTCATTCGAAGTTGTTAAAAATATGGTATAGGCGGGACGAGTGGTGTAGGGGTAAGATGCTCGTCTCACAATCGAAAGATTGTGGGTTCGAGTCTCACCTGTCGCTACTCTTCGCCCTCGACCAATCGGCGTGAGAGATTGGCGACGCTATATGACTCAACGGTCGACGTGTCGTAAAACCAATAACCAACCAACCAACCTAAAAATATGGTATAAATTTGGTTGCAGAAGACTGTTCTCAAATAATTCGCAATGGTCACTTTAATTTGCTTCCTGGCAAATATATTTGTCTTCTGCTCACCAGGTGAGTTATAATCTTGTCCCATTCTTTCCAGTGAGCATTTGTTCCCACACATTTTATTCTCATGCATAGACAAGGTTGGATTTGTGCATTGTAATCCGGCATGTGAAGAGGAATATCTTGTAGTCATCCAGTATGGAGGATATTTTTCTTCAAACCTTATGCATCGTAACTCAATTTGCACCCATTTCAGTGAAGTTTGAGCACTTTTACTTGATCACAGCAGTTCGTTGTCAAAAGTTAATAACTTAGGAAATTCAACCTCCAGATCAGAAAACAAGAAATAATTTTCTGGAGAGGATAATTTTCGGTATCCCAAAAATATAGGATCAGCCTATTTTTCCAAACATGTTCCTAGGTACCTACCTACATTGACATACAGCAGTTGTTGAAAACATGTTTTGACCCAGGGCATGATGCATTCTTCCTTGATGCATCTTGGATGGATTATTGATGATACAGGCATAATTGAACATTTATGTACAACACCATTGTGATCTAGGAATGCCCTCCTGAAACTTGCAACTCGACTGAAACTCTCCTGCCACTGGGGAGAAGAAGCTATGGCGCACTTAGCCCCCCCCCTGACTGTCCTATCTTCCGCTCTTGAACGAGGGTGACAACTTGAACACGTAAAATGGATGGTAGAGGGAGCCTACCAATATCGGGAACAATCCCTTTATTTTGGAGGCGCTTGATGGTGAGCCTGCCGGAAATGGCACATTGTTAGGCAGGACGATTATTACTGGGTATTTAGGATGCCCTTTGCTGAAGCTAAATAATATGTCTTTCAATTAGAATACGTCAAAGTACCCTATATTGCCATAAAATATGCAAGATAGCGTAGAGAAAGTCGGTAAAATTGCATGTAAACCGATGATGAAGGGAAACCTTCAAACCCGCTACCAAACCAACTTCGTGGGGGCAACAAACCAACGTAATTTTATTCTGTGCGGATACCTAATGCAGTGCAGGACCTGAGTGCTATGCTGAAGTTAGGTGATGTGTGTCAGGTATATATGATTCAGGTTGTGCATCATCTGATGTGGATTGAAGTATTATGCACTCATTGCTTTGCATATGCATCGACAACCATTCATCTCATTAATGTTTTTGAGTCAATTACTTGTTGCACATGCACCTGCATTTGTCTGTATATATCCTATATACCAACCATTAGTGTATGACGAATGATAAATAATGTGAGGTGAAAACAAAGTTATATAAAAAATAAAATATTCAACAGATGTTTCGATGTTAGAGAATCTTCGTTGGTGTCTAAATAAATACTAATCCCCTTCTTTAATTAGACACAGACGAAGATGCGTTGACATCAAACTGTCTGTCAAATAAATTATTTTTGCTATAACTTTGTTTTCACCTCACATTATATATATATATATATATATATATATATATATATATATATATAATGTGTGGCAGTGCACACTGAATTATATGGCTTATGAGTCTGATACCATTGAGTCGGATCTGAATCGATTCAAATTTCTGTTTGAGTCGTGAGTTGAATCATGCTTTGTGAGCTCTGAGTCTGAATTGAGTCGAATCAAATAATTTTGACCTGCTCTGAATCATGAGTTGAATCGGATCTCAAGATCTATGAGTCAAATGTGAGTCGACTAAAAAAATTTGAGTCGAGCACAAGTCTGGTGGACAGGTGTAGCGGTAGGCTATTGTGTGTGGACAGGTGTGATGGTAGGCTGCTGTGTGTGGACAGGTGTGACGGTAGGCTGTTGTGTGTAGACAGGTGTAGCGGTAGGCTATTGTGTGTGGACAGGTGTGATGGTAGGCTGCTGTGTGTGGACAGGTGTGATGGTAGGCTGTTGTGTGTGGACAGGTGTGATGGTAGGCTGTTGTGTGTGGACAGGTGTGATGGTAGGCTGTTGTGTGTGGACAGGTGTAGCGGTAGGCTATGTGTGTGGACAGGTGTGATGGTAGGCTGCTGTGTGTGGACGGGCGGTAGGCTGTTGGTAGACAGGTGTAGCGGTAGGCTATTGTGGACAGGTGTGATGGTAGGCTGCGGTGGGACAGGTGGATGGTAGGCTGTGTGTGGGACAGGGAGGTAGGCTTTAGTGACGGTTGGCGTGTGTGGACAGGTGTGACGGTGGCTGCTGTGTGTAACGGTAGGCTATGAAGGGTGATGGTAGGCTATTGTGTGTGGACAGGTGTGATGGTAGGCTGTTGTGTGTGGACAGGGCGGTTGCTGGCTTCGGAGCTGCTGCTCGGTCTGTCCGTACAGCGAGGCTCCCTGAGGTTCCTGCTCGACTGGCTGGAGCTAGCCCTATCGGCCGCCACCGAGGCCACCCGGCGACCCGAGCTGAGGTCAGGTCACACGGCGAGGGTCTGAGATGAGGTCAAACTACCCGGCGACTCGAGCTGGGGTCAGGTCGCTCGGCGATGGTCTGGGCTGGGGTCAGACCACCCGGCGACCTGGGCTGAGGTCAAGTCACATGGCGGGTGTTTGGGCTGAGGTCGGGTCATATGACAGGGTTTGGGTTGAGGTCAGGTCACATGGCAGAGGTATGAACTGAGGTCAGCTCCCCTGACCACCTGAGCTGAATCAGGTTACACTCCTGACCTTAATGTGGTACGGTGTTGGGGGAGATGCTAATTCTGTCCACGGCCGAGTTTAATTGTGGTTGGGTCAACATCAGGCTCAAGATTGTCGACTCGCCACCGGACGAAAATCACTACCTGCAGCCTCGCAGCTGCCCACAATGTACATGGGGATGGCATATACTGCATGGGATGTCGAATGGGATGGCATATACTGCATTGGTATGTCGAATGGGATGGCATATACTGCATTGGTATGTTGGTTAATGAGGCGCCTGGTGCCAGGTTATTGCTCAGCCCCTGGATGCCGACCCTGTCCGGAGGGAGTGCGCACTGTGCTTCGGTGTGCTACTGAACCCAGCCGCCTTTAATTGGATGCTAAATAAGTGCCGAGTGTCCAGTCTGATTTTAGCAGAATCCTGCTTCTTCCCCAGTCTGCTTCATTCCCGATTCTGTCCGGAGTTTGTCCTGACCACAGTCGGACCCTGTCCTGACCCCAGTCGGACCCTGTCCTGACCCCAGTCGGACCCTGTCCTGGCCGCCTGTCTGACCCCAGTCGGACCCTGTCCTGAGTCGGACCCTGTCCTGACCCCAGTCGGACCCTGTCCTGACCCCAGTCGGACCCTGTCCTGACCACAGTCGGACCCTGTCCTGACCACAGTCGGACCCTGTCCTGACCACAGTCGGACCCTGTCCTGACCCCAGTCGGACCCTGTCCTGACCCCAGTCGGACCCTGTCCTGACCCCAGACGGACCCTGTCCTGACCACAGTCGGACCCTGTCCTGACCACAGTCGGACCCTGTCCTGACCCTAGTCGGACCCTGTCCTGACCCCAGCGACCCTGCCGACCCCAGGACCTGTCCTGACCCCAGCCGGAGCCTGTCCTGACCCAGTCGGACCCTGTCCTGACCCCAGTCGGACCCTGTCCTGACCCCAGCCGGACCCTGTCCTGACCACAGTCGGACCCTGTCCTGACCACAGTCGGACCCTGTCCTGACCCCAGTCGGACCCTGTCCCGGCCCCAGTCGGACCCTGTCCTGACCCCAGTCGGACCCTGTCCTGACCACAGTCGGACCCTGTCCTGACCCCAGTCGGACCCTGTCCTGACCCCAGTCGGACCCTGTCCTGACCCACAGTCGGACCCTGTCCCGACCATGACCAGACCTTGTCCCGACCCGGCCGTGTCGGTGACCGGCTCCCTTGTCTGCAGTCGGCCGGTGATGACGTCAGGGTACCTGGAGGTGACGCTGCGGACGCTGGGCGGCGGCCCTCCGACGCGGCCGCCGACACCGCCGCCGCACGACCAGCTGCACCTGCTGGACGCCGCCATGTGTCTGCTGCGCCGGCTGGTCGACATGGCCGGTAACCTATAGAGGGGCAGCGGTGGAAGTGTGGCGTGGAGTGGAGATGTGCATGTGCGCAGGTGTGTAGGTGTATAGTTGTGTAGGTACAGACCAGGTAGAGGTGGAGGTCTTGTCTGGAGTGGATATGTGCAGGGGTGGTGGAGTGTAGATGCGCGTCAGGTGGGGGTGGAGGTGTGATGTGGAGTGGAGATGTGCACGTGTCGAGGTGTATAGGTGTGTAGGTACACACCAGGTAGGTGTGGAGATGTGAGGGTGGAGGTGAGGGATGGGACGAGATTGGACTGGTTGTGTGTGGGTGGAGGGGTTGACCCTGTGTGTGGGAGATGTGTGTTCTGCGTGTGGAGGACCCCGATTGTGGGTGTCGGAGGACTAGCTTGCTTTGTTTGTGTGGAAGGAGAAAGGTATGGGTGGAGAATATAGTGTTGCAGGTATTGTTGTGGCAACATTAACACGTGTAGGAGGGGGGGGGGTGACACCAGTGGCCTGGCCCACTAGAAAAGCAGTTTAACGTCCGAGTTGGACCGCCGACGAGGCTGAGTTTTGAGGTATTGCGCTCGGGGACGAGTGGTCTATGGGTAAGATGCTCGTCTCACAATCGAAAGATTGTGGGTTCGAGTCTCACCTGTCGCTACTCTTCGCCCGCGACCAATCGGCGTGAGAGATTGGCGACGCTATATGACTCAACAGTCGACGTGTCGTAAAACCAATAACCAACCGAGGTATTGCGCTGATCTGTCTCTCGGTGGTGGTTAACAGATACGCGGCCCTGGAGGGACGTATCTCGGATGGCTGGCTGCGCCGACACGCCTTGACCCTGACCCGACCATTCAGCTGATCATCGACCCGGACTTAGCCGGACCACAGAGCCACGATCCGAGCAGCCCCTCACCCTGACTCCGTGACCTCACCCATCACGTAACCATTGACCTGACCCCGACGCTAACTGGACTCCACCCCTGGCTCCATGGCCCCTGAGCCCATGACCGACCCCTCCCCCAGACAAGACTGGTGGCCTGGGGGTCGCGGTAGCGCAGTCGGTAGGGCGTTGGACTGTTGGTCGTAGGATCGTGGGTTGGAATCCCGCAACCCGCTGGATTACCGAGTCCATCCGTGACCAATCAACATGATAGGCTGGCGACGCCGTGTGACCCAGCAATTTAATGTGTCGTAAAACAAAACCAAAGACTGCTGACATCACCCCAACCTCTGACTAGATCCAATCCTTGACTGGACCCATTTCCGGACTGAAGCCCTGATCTGGCCACTGACCCAGCATCTGGCCCGACAGAGGAGCACGCGACCACAGCGTCCGGACTGAAGCCCTGACCTGACCACTGACCCAACATCTGGTCCGACAGAGGAGCACGTGCTCGCACCGGACTGAAGCCCTGACCTGACCACTGACCCAGCATCTGGCCCTACAGAGGAGCACGTGCTCGCACGGTACTGAAGCCCTGACCTGACCACTGACCCAGCATCTGGCCCGACAGAGGAGCACGTGCTCGCACCGGGCTGAAGCCCTGACCTGACCACTGACCCAGCATCTGGCCCGACAGAGGAGCACGTGCTCGCACCGGGCTGAAGCCCTGACCTGACCACTGACCCAGCATCTGGCCCGACAGAGGAGCACGTGCTCGCACCGGACCGAAGCCCTGACCTGACCACTGACCCAGCATCTGGCCCGACAGAGGAGCACGTTATCGCGGCGTCCGGTAGCCAGCACGTCAGCAGCGCCGACACCTGGAAGGTGTACGTGTGGGGCAGCAACTCGAGCTGTCAGCTGTCTGAGCCCACGCAGGACAAGGTGCTGGCCGCTCGTCTGGCGCCCGCCTTCGAGAACGTACAGCAGGTGAGGCAACTGGATAGATGGGAGAGAGGATGTGTGGGGGAGGGACAGGGAGGGTGTGGAAGGACATTATGGAGCTGCAACCTCCCCACTAACTACTAATTCACTTTGTCACACCTCGATCATACCTCCGCTCATGTCATTCGTCCTCTCTCACGGTTTCTCTCTTCCGACTCACCTGCATCTCTTTTCCCTAACCCACCTCTCGCTCTTTGTGTCTCAGCTCAGCCCCGTCGCTCTCTCTATTAAAAGTTGTATTACTTCTGGAACAGGTTCAGCAGTTTCGATTTAGCCGCCGTGCGATGACTATAGCACCTCTCCGCCGTACCTCTGCGTGTTCCACTGCTCACCACTGCGTCCAGACTGTCGGATGTCAGACCCGCCTCTGCCCACGTTACGCGTGTCTGTGTGTGCAGATGGAGGCGGGGCAGTGCTGTTCGTTTACCGTATACGCTGACGGGTCGGTGTCCGACCCGCCTCTGCACACGTTACGCGTGTCTGTGTGTGCAGATGGAGGCGGGGCAGTGCTGTTCGTTTACCGTACACTGACGGGTCGGTGTCCGACCCGCCTCTGCCCACGTGACACGTGTCTGTGTGTGCAGATGGAGGCGGGGCAGTACTGTTCGTTTACCGTACACGTTGACGGGTCGGTGTCCGACCCGCCTCTGCCCACGTGACACGTGTCTGTGTGCAGATGGAGGCGGGGCAGTACTGTTCGTTTACCGTACACGCCGACGGGTCGGTGTCAGCGTGCGGCAAGGGCTCCTACGGTCGACTGGGTCTTGGAGATTCGGCCAATCAGCCGCTGCCGCGCAGGTCGGTCGGCACGCTATTCAGCAAATTATTGTCATTTAGGAGCTGTCAACTGTCGTATAGGAATTTCGTATCAGCTCTTTTCCGGTCATCACATTCATACGTCGTTGAATATGTGCGTAAGTGCCTCGTTGATGTGCTCATGAATGCCAATTCATGATCATCGTACTTCGTTAATGCTGAGATTTTGTTGATGTGTTATTGCTGTTACTGGGCATCAAAATGAAACTTGTGCCACGAACGAGAGAGGCATTTATTGCCCATTATGGTCTATGGATGCCTGGTTGTTTGAGTTGTGGTTGCTCCAGTAAATTCAGTCCGTCTCTCAGTGGGGGAAGTGCCCGCCTTTGTATCTTGCTGTGTGTGTGGAGGAGCTCTCAGGAGTTTCTCTGACCGGCCGCCGTCGGCAGGGTGGCGCTGGAGTCGCCCTGTCGCGCCATCGACAGCAGCAAAGGCAGCGACGGCCACACACTCGCGCTCACCACCGACGGACGGGTCTACAGCTGGGGAGACGGTGCGTGGTCACGCCGGCAGACGGAATAACGCTAGGTTTGAATCCAGAGGGTGTATCTGCTAATGGATTGAAGTGCCGAAGATATGAGGACAAACTGGCAAGCATGAATGTCCAGGAATGATAGCAAGCATGAATACCAAAAAATGTCCAGGAACGAGATAAAGGCCTATTGGTATATGCTGCTTGGATTTGTTTTACTGTTCTGCTTGTCAATTTTATTGTATTCCAAACGGCTTAGCAAAACGTAATATAGAAACCACACCCGCGTGTTGCTGAATTAACACAAAATGATGTTGCATCGGAATTATGATCTTAATTTGCATTCTGCCTCGGTAAGGCCAGTAAGTATCGTTTGTTAATTTTCCGATGTATTATGTCTGCTGGATTCCTGCCATGCACTTAATTCCAACACATCCCAAATACATCGCCCGTACTCATCGCTACGTATTGCATACAGGGCGCCCAAAAACACCATCTCCACCTGCCCACACACCCGGTCTGCGGCTCCCCCAACGTCATCCCCTCCCTCCCTCCCCGCAGGCGACTACGGCAAGCTGGGCCACGGCAACACGGTGACGCAGAAGTACCCGCGGCTGGTGGACGGCCCGCTGGCAGGCCGCTCCGTCGTCGGCGTGTCGGCCGGCTATCGCCACTCGGCTTGCGTCACCGTCGACGGACAGCTCTACACGTGGGGCGAGGGCGAGCACGGCAGACTGGGTAAGAGCTGGGCCGGGGACATCACGGCAGACTGGGTGAGAGCTGGGCCGGGGACGTCACGGCAGACTGGGTGAGAGCTGGGCCGGGGACGTCACGACAGACTGGGTGAGAGCTGGGCCGGGGACGTCACGGCAGACTGGGTGAGAGCTGGGCCGAGAACGGCGGGGCAGACCGGGTGAGAGCTGGGCCGGGGACGGCGGGGCACACCGGGTGAGAGCTGGGCCGGGGACGGCAGGACAGACCGGGTGAGAGCTGGGCCGGGGACGTCACGGCAGACTGGGTGAGAGCTGGGCCGGGACAGCAAGACAGACCGGGTGATTGTTGGGCCGGGAGGGCAGGACAGACCGGGTGATTGTTGGGCCGGGAAGGCAGGCCAGGCTGGGAGAGACTGGGAAAAGTACAGCAGACTGGGTGAAAGCTGGGCGGGGAAGGACATTAAAGCAGTAAGGGAAGAACAGTAAGAAGGCGTTGCATAATCAGTAGCAATTGATGCGCCATTAAGCCCAAATAATCAGCCAACTAGGACGGTAGTGCAGGCTGTGTGAGGGTTGGGCCGGGGGAAAGCACGCCAGGCTGCCAGCTGGCCACCCGCAGCCCTTCACCAGACGTAGCTGTGTCACCCGTGGGCTGACCAACGACCAGGGTACAGTTGTCTGGTCCCCCGTCCAATCATAACTCTGCCGACGATTTACCGAGGTATTGCTCAGATAAGCCGCCGAAGTGCGGTCTTAAGAATCGAGACGTGTTCCGTCTGTACTCGGTGCGATTAATGAAGTATACCATGCGATAACAAGTAGTTCCTAAGACACATGGCTGGAGGAGTGATGGCTGTGTTTACAGTCATGGTATAATCTGCTGTTTATCGCACATTGACCTCAGCTCTGATCCAGATAGCATCCGTCAGTGACCTCGGCTCAGCACATGGCTTGAAGAATAGGCTGTTCATAAGTTTTAAGCATCCAAAGGATTATTCTCTCGTTTTCCGTACGTGGAGGTTGAATGGTGTTGTTTCACAATTAACTGCTCTGTGAGAAAGTGTTCAAGATGCACGGGAAAGTGCGAACTGAGATTCCGATGTCACAGGTTTGAAGACAAATACGATCTCCGTATTCGATTACCCAAACGTTTCACTCTCGACACCCAGGATTGCAAACCACAAATCCAACCTTGGTCTAGTGTAACCAAACAGTGACTTTGGCCCGCCGTGTGGCGGGTCATGGCGAAGATCCGCCAGCGACCTCGGCACAGTGTGACCCGTCAGTAACCCCGATCCGCCTTGCGGCAATTCATCTAACAGTGGCCTGAGTCCCTGGTCCAGATAACCTCATCAGTGACCTCGGTCCAGTGTGTGACTGGCCCGTCAGTGACCTCGGCCCAGTGTGTGACCTGCCAGTGAGCTCGACCCAGTGTGTGGCCGGCCAGTGACCCCGACTCGCCGTGCGACAGGTCACGGCGACAACACGAGCCGCAACGTGCCGACTCCGGTGGCCGACCTGGCGTCCGTGGGCCAGGTGTCGTGCGGCTCGGCCCACACGCTGGCCGTCTCCGGCGACGGCCGCACCGTGTGGGCGTTCGGCACAGGTGAACCGCGCTGTCGGGCTCTGCTGCTGCTGCTGCTGACGGCCGGGGTGACGATGGTGTTGACGATAGACACGGTGGCGGGGTGGTGGTGGTGACGCTGGCGGTGACGATAGATACGGTGACGGCCGTGGTGACTATGGTGGTGACGATAGACACGGTGACGGGGTGGTGGTGGTGCCGATGGCGGTGACGATAGACACGGTGTCGGGGCGGTGGTGACGATGGCGGTGACGATAGACAAGGTAACGGCCGTGGTGACGATAGACACGGTGACGGCCGTGGTGACGATAGACACGGTGACGGGGCGGTAGGGATGATGGCGGTGACGATAGACACGGTGACGGCCGTGGTGACGATGGTGGTGACGGGGCGGTGGGGACGGACACGGACGATAGACACGGATAGCGGTGACAAGGGGACGGCCGTGGTGACTATAGATACGGTGACGACCGTGATGACGATGGTGGTGACGATAGACACGGTGTCGGGGCGGTGGGGACGATGGCGGTTACGATAGACGCGGTGACGATGGCGGTTACGATAGACACGGTGACGGGGCGGTGGTGACGATGGCTGGCGCTGCTGCTGCTGCTGACGGCCGTGGTGACGATGGCGGCGACGATAGACACGGTGATGATGGTGGTGACGAAACGTGGACGATGGGGGTGACGATAGATGCGTTGACGGTTTGCCGGCGACGGCTGTAGTTACGTTGGGTCGCTGTGTGTCTGGCCGTGATGGAGTCGCGCTAGCTCAGTCGGTAGGACGTTGGCCTCTTCATCGAAAGGTCGTGGGTTGGGATCCCACAACCGGCAGGATTGCAGAGTCCACCCGCGACCAATCGGCCTGGAAGGTTGGCGACGCTATGTGACCTAGCAGTTGAATGCGTCGTGAAAGTGCCCAAGGTTCTTCTCGTGTTTCCACGTTCCCTGGCTGCTACGCTGCGAGGGTAGCTGACGTTGAAGTGCTGTGGGTGTGGATTGAGCAGGAATATGTAGATGCAGTCGCTTTATGCTGCTATGGTTGTTCTTGACGTGCAGCTATTTGTTAGCCGTTTGTTAACGTTTCGATGATTTGCGATCAGCTCACTCACCGCTGTCGTCATTCATGCATACCATTCATTCATTCATTCATACATGTGTGTCATTGAGTGACCAGTATCGAGTTAATCCTCGAATTGAATTTCCGTCACACCCATGTTTCTGCACCCGCTTCTCATATTCCTCACGTGGGTGCGTTTTAATTCCCATCTCTTCTGTAACATGCTATGACCTGTGGCACCTCAGGTGATAACGGCCGGCTAGGGCATGGCGACCTAGCGCGTCACTTCCGACCCAAGGTCATCGAGGCCTTCCATGGCATGACCGTGGTGAAGGTGGCCGCCGGCAACCAGTGTTCTATGGCGTTGACGTCTCAGACGGGTCAGGTAAGGTCACTAGAGGCCACTGGACTGCCTCTGAATGGAGATCATCTCTGATTACTCCGGTCCTCTTAGTAAGCTTATAGTCCTCGTATAGTTACCTTATATTAGAGATTACTGAGAGTCAGAACACATTCCACATTCAGTAGACTAAGCTGACTTGATCAACATCACTTATCAGCTTATGAAAGTTGTATCCGAAATGATTTCAATGCAATTGGTTTCCTGGATTGCGGGTGGCTTCAATGAAAGTAACCATTGCAAGAGACATTGTCCACTCTCGCTTCTAAAAATCATCCATGCTTTCCGGAATTTCCGCAAGTTTCCAACACCATAGCGACACACATGAGTGATCTCAAAGCACCTGGCCTCCTCAGGGCAGTAAGGTACTGAAGCTGTGATCATGGGGTAGCGTCTGCCTGGGTGACGGCTCCCTGAACGGACGGGTGTAACCCCGGCCCGACCTCTCAGGACGGTGAAGTGCTGAAGCTGTGGTCGTGAGGCGGCGGCGTCTGCCTGGGTGACGGCTCCCTGAACGGACGGGTGTAACCCCGGTCCGACCTCCTCAGGACGGTGAAGTGCTGAAGCTGTGGTCGTGGGGCGGCGGCGTCTGCCTGGGTGACGGCTCCCTGAACGGACGGGTGTAACCCCAGTCCGACCTCCTCAGGACGGTGAAGTGCTGAAGCTGTGGTCGTGGGGCGGCGGCGTCTGCCTGGGTGACGGCTCCCTGAACGGACGGGTGTGCTGAAGCTGTGGTCGTGGGGCGGCGGCGTCTGCCTGGGTGACGGCTCCCTGAACGGACGGGTGTAACCCCAGTCCGACCTCCTCAGGACGGTGAAGTGCTGAAGCTGTGGTCGTGGGGCGGCGGCGTCTGCCTGGGACACGGCTCGCCGGACGTGGCCTGCCTGCGGCCCGTGCTGGTGGAGGTGGTGGCCGAGATGCGGGTGGTCGACTTCTCTCTGGGCGACTCCCACTGCCTGGCGCTCACGCAGGTGCGTCAACTGACGGCGTGCCCGTCCGTGGGGAGCACTACGTGCTTAAATGCGTGCTCGGCGAGCGTTGATTCGGCGTTGGCACTGCATGCATGGAGCTTTTCGAAAATGTTGGACCCCGCTCGGTGGATGTGCAGTTTTCTTCAGCATTGCAACATGCTTCGTTGAGGCACTGCAGTATGCTTTTTTGCTTCTTCCACTTCTCTGAGGTGGTATTTTCAACTGGAATGAAAGGTAAACGACAACAAACTAAAATAAATCGTGTTGACATATGAAGCTTGCTGAGGTTGCATTTTTTTCAGCCAGTTGGCACACGCTTGCATCGCCACAAAGAAGTGCGACTGATGCGTTGTTACATGAGGGTTGGCGCAAAATGCCCCTAGTTTATCTGTAATATTCTGCTATGATGGGCGACTACATCAAATGCGAATCTGTAGAGCCTGTTTCAGACCGACACGTATACCGTGGATTTGTTGGTGGTGAATGTTGTACGCATTGGTGAGAGTGTAATGTCGTTCAGACTTAGTAAGAGCAAGTAGGGCCCAGCCGGCTCAAGCCTGCAAAGGGAAGAAACTATAAGTCTGAACAAACAAAAAACTCCACATCATTACCAATGCCACCCAAAATTATAAAGAAGCTATCTACCAGCATCCTATCCACCCACCTACCCACTAGCATAAATATTACCCATCCACCTCTAATTAGAACTAAAAAACAGGACTTGCCAACCTAAAAACTTGCCCACCTATTTTGAAATACATTCCATGAGGCACTCTCCATAGAATCATCAAGCAGCCTATTCCATTGATTAACCACCCTTTGATTGAAAATCTGTTGTCGCTTAGCTGTCCAACTTGACTTGTCTGACCTCAATTGATGACCCCTATGTGATACTCTAAATAGAAGAGCATCATTCAGATTGACATCATCTAAGGTTTTAGGGATTTTATGTATTTCAATTGTATCACCCCTTAATCCTTTATATTTGAGTTAGTACATATCTAATGCCATAAGCCTTTCTCCACAATCTAATTTATCTAATCCACTAATAAATCTAGTGGCTTTGCTCTGCACTCTTTCTAGCATATCTATATGTATATATTTCTAAGTAAGGGTCCTTGTGTGTTCATAATATTCCAAGTTGTGTCGTACATAGGCCAAGTACAGTTTTTCGTGACCTTGCTCTTATACTTCATACTGATATCAATGATGTCTAGCACTCTGATTGCCCTGTTCCTAGCTGGGGTGCATTGTTTTCTGCTTTAAGATCATTTGAAACTTCTTCAGGCACCATTCACACCAACATGTACAATTACTGTTGCACCCTCTCCACTTCCCTTCATTACTCTTTCTCACATATTCCCAACAACCTTTACTAGGGCCCCTGGGAAGCAGACTTATCTAGAACGCCGGTGCAATCTGAAGACGTGAAGAACTGAAGAGCCGTGGCTGATGTGACCGCCGGACCACGGCCGCACACGCACCTGATGTCCGCCACTGTCGGTGTGTCGGCAGGAGCGCGAGGTGTACGCCTGGGGCAACAACTCGATGGGTCAGTGCGGCCTGGGTCACGCCAACACGCCTGTCTGGCGGCCGCGCAAGGTGCTGGGCGTGGACGGCGCCGCCGTGCAGCAGCTGTCGGCCGGCACCAGTCATAGCTGCGCCTGGACCGCCCCGCCGCGGGACAGGTCAGTCGGGGTCACGCGAGGTCATACCGGCTGGTGCATAGTCACAGCTGCGCCTGGACCGCCCCGCCGCGGGACAGGTCAGTCGGGGTCACGCGAGGTCATACCGGCAGTCGGGGTCACGCCAGCTGGTGTATAGTCACAGCTGCGCCTGGACCGCCCCGCCACGGGACAGGTCAGTCGGGGTCACGCCAGCTGGTGTATAGTCACAGCTGCGCCTGGACCGCCCTACCACGTGGACAGGTCAGTCGGGGTCACGCCAGCTGGTGTATAGTCACGGGCGCCCGCCGTGGGCCTGGTGAACCGCCCTGCCACGTGACAGGTCAGTCGGGGTCACGCCAGCCGGTGTATAGTCACAGCTGCGCCTGGACCGCCCCGCCACGGGACAGGTCAGTCGGGGTCACGCCAGCTGGTGTATAGTCACAGCTGCGCCTGGACCGCCCCGCCACGTGACAGGTCAGTCGGGGTCACGCCAGGTGGCGTATAGTCACAGCTGCGCCTGGACCGCCCCACCGCGGGACAGGTCAGTCGGGGTCACGCCAGGTGGCGTATAGTCACAGCTGCGCCTGGACCGCCCTACCACGTGATAGGTCAGTCGGGGTCACGCCAGCTGGTGTATAGTCACAGCTGCGCCTGGACCGCCCCGCCGCGGGACAGGTCAGTCGGGGTCACGCCAGGTGGCGTATAGTCACAGCTGCGCCTGGACCGCCCCGCCGCGGGACAGGTCAGTCGGGGTCACGCCAGCTGGTGTATAGTCACAGCTGCGCCTGGACCGCCCCGCCGCGGGACAGGTCAGTCGGGGTCACGCCAGCTGGTGTATAGTCACAGCTGCGCCTGGACCGCCCTGACACGTGACAGGTCAGTCGGGGTCACGCCAGCCGGTGTATAGTCACAGCTGCGCCTGGACCGCCCCGCCACGTGACAGGTCAGTCGGGGTCACGCCAGCTGGTGTATAGTCACAGCTGCGCCTGGACCGCCCCGCCGCGGGACAGGTCAGTCGGGGTCATGCCAGCTCGTGTATAGTCACAGCTGCGCCTGGACCGCCCTACCACGTGACAGGTCAGTCGGGGTCACGCCAGCTGGTGTATAGTCACAGCTGCGCTTGGACCGCTCCGCTACGGGGCGGATCGGTTGGGACCACGCGAGGTCACACCGACTGGTGTGTAGTCACAGCTACGCCTGGACCGCTCCGCCGCGCAACAGGTCGGTCAGACACTGACCTTTCTCACCGCACTCGACTTCTGGCATCTACGCCATCACAATATCTCCAACAGGTGCGCATTCGCCAGTTGCTCAGTTCATGTGTTTCCGTGGTGTCATTGCCAAACTGCTTTGATGTCATGACGGGTTTTCACGTCTTCTACCCCCGATCCCCACTCGCTCTACGGAAAATAGATGTCATGACACTGACTTAATGTCGTGGTCATATTGCCTCAATCTGACGGTACTGTGTGTCAGTGACAAGGTGTCGAGCCAACGGACATTCGAGCTCAATCGCCGGTGTACTGTGTCAGGCTGACGATGCTGTATGCCCATGACAAGGTGTCGAGCCAGAGGATATTCGAGCTGCCTCTGCTCTACTGTGCCAGTCTGGCGATGCTGTGTCAGTGTCGCCAGACTGGCCCACGGTGTCGGGCCAGGAGACATGTGAGCTGTGTCGCTGCTCTACTGTGCCAGTCTGGCGGTGCTGTGTCAGTGTCGGTGAGACGGTGTCTGGCCAGCAGACAGTCGTGCTCGCTGTCGCGGCCGTACTGCGTCAGTCTGGAGGAGAGCACGTTCGCGCTGATGCACTGCTTCCTGGAGCGCTACTGCACCGGCTTCGACACCGACAGCCCGCCGCCGCCCTTCATCACCAGCGAGTGAGTCCGTCAGCAGCGGCGTCGTCGTCGTCGTGTTCCGCACCGTCGTGTTCTGCTGGGTCAACCGGCTACCCAATGCTCATGCTTCTGTGATTGTGCTACGTGGCGTTCCTATGTGTGTAGCGTTGTTATGTGCTTGTTATATACCCTGAGCCCAGGTAGCAAACCAAGCGCGGAATTATATGTTCATTTTTGCATGCCTGTGTCGCTATATGAAGTTGTGTAATGGTGTAAGTCAGTCCAGTAAATGCTCCAGTCAGACAGAGCATCATTTCATCTTAATTATTTCTCATCAATGGCATATAGTTAAATCTCATGGTGATGAGAAACAAAAACTGAAGTCCTCGTATCCCTGTTTTATTCACCACTATCACATCACATACGTGTGCAACTGCATATGTCTGGCGGGGGAGGGGGATAAGTTCTGCAACTTTTGCTTCAGTATTCATCAGCAATCAGCATAAGTATGTGTGACCAGTGGCGGCATATGTTGTGAATATTTTCAGATGCATGAAGTGCGAGGCGCTTCAGCCGCGCTTTGTGTGTTTACTGATAACTGGTGTAGCCGCATGTCTCAGTCAATAAGGTGCCTATGTTATCTCCACTGCATCTGACATTAGTTCACTGTGCGTCTGTCTCTGTCTACCTGCGTGTGTCTCGATTTTACAGGCGACACCACCAGTTTCTGCAGTGCTGTCTGCGGCTGCTGTGGACCCACCTCTCCTTGGCCATCAGCAGCGGGCTCGACACCAGTGTGACTGGCGCACAGGCGCGCAGCCTCCGCACCCTGATGTTCAGGTTTGTCGGTGCGGGATGCGGGGCAGGTCTGGTCGGGTTACGGGTTGAGGTCAGGGCGGCGTAGAACAGGTCGCGGGTCACGATTAGCAGAAAAGTATGAGCTCGGTGAGGTGCCAGCTCGTGCGGCTCACGTCTTGGAAAACAGCAGAGCATCGCTGCCCGAACTGGCATCCGGTTTCCTATTATATCCGTCGCACTTGGAGCATGTTTGTAATTTCAGTCAATGTGCAATTGAATCACTCGTACCCCGAATTGATATGATGACATGATGAAAGATGAAATGAGTTGCACATGAAAAGGTCGTCGCCGAGTGGTATCGTGCGGCGCTTTCCCACTGACAGCTGGTGCTTCAGCTACCGACCTGCTGGACACTTTTGCTGTGAGGTGCTCTCGTGCCGACGTCCTGTGCTGTGAGGTGCTGGGGCGGGGATGGCCGAGTGGTCAAGGTGTTGAGCTATGGGCACCAAAGGTCCCGGGTTCAGCACTCGCACCACTCGAGACATTTCCCAATCCCGCGGCCCACCGGCGAAGCAGTGTGGGTGGCGCCATGGGCCGTGATCGTGCATAAAGTGCGTCGAGAACCACCCAATACACAAACAAACAAGCTGTGAGGTGCTGCCCTGTTCACTTCCGGCTCCGCCTGACCAGGCTGATCGACACGAGCATGCCGAGCGGGCTGCAGGCGGCGGTGCGGGACTGTCTGAGCGTGGGCGCGCCGCTGCTGCTGCCGCCGCTGCAGGAGCGCATGGAGATACTGCACTCCCTGCTGCCGCAGGGGCCCGGCTGCGGCGCCAAGCTGACCGACGGACAGGTCAGCCACAGGTCACACTGACAGGTCAGAGGTCGTGGATAGGCAGATGACAGATGGACCAGTTTGGGTCGCGTCAGAGTGGTCCGGACGAAAGCTGGTGAATTCAAAGCACATTAGGACTGGCCCGAAGAGTCCCATGCGTTCAATTATTGGAAGGGCTCGGCGGAACATTATAGCGCGCATCGATAACCAACATCGGCAGACAAGTTCCAGAGCATACATTTGAGCACCGGTCGGAGGGTTTTTGGCGTGACATGGAAGTAAGATGTCACCAATAAGTGAACGACTGCTGGCTCAGTTGGTCCTATGCGGCAGGCAGTTCGTATTGTGTCATTAAACACCTAAACAACAAACAAAGTTCAGGTAGGCTAGTTCTTAGATTCTGCGATGGATCAGCTGGATACATGCTGCAGCTATTAGCACGGGTTTTCAGCCGGTACTATCTATTGACAAACTTACAGAACAAATGAGATTACATTTAGGTCAAGTCCAAATGTTATTTGTATCTTGTTGCAATCTGACTATGCTCGTGAGCTAAATGCAGTCGCGGTGCCTGCTGTGCCCCGACAGATCATGACCTCTATGGACTGACGTGACCTGACCTGAGGGATAATCGACCATGAACTGACTGACGGCTGTCGGACGACAGGAGCTGCAGCTGAGCATGATACTCACCTCGCTGGAGGAACACACTCACGTGGCGGCGCTGCTCGGTTACGGCCCGCCCAACACCACGTCGTCGGACCCGGCCGTGGCGCTGCTGCTCATGAAGACCTTGCTCAGGAACGTCGGCTTCGCCACGGTATGGTCGGGCTGGGCGGATGCCGGTGTAGCCGTGTTGCTCGGCCCGTCGGAGAAGAGTAGGGTTGCCTGGGCTTTGTGGACCGGGTAGAAGGCACAAGTTTCTTTTTCAGTGGGAGTCGTTAGTGTGGGAAATGGTGTCGAGTGTTTATTGTAGTTTGCAGTTTGCTAAGTGAAATGGATTGCATGCGTAGTGCGTCTATTTGGTGATAGTGGAACGCTCTGTGAAATGAAGTGGCTGGTGTGGTATTGTAACTGGTATTGGTGATATGTCGCGTGTGGTCGGTGTGAAGGACGTTGTCAGTGCATAGTGAAATGGTGAATGCACGGTTGGTATAGATTGTGTAGCAGATGACGGCCACCCACGTGTCTTGTGCAGATCGTTATGTCGCTGCGCGCAGGCGATACAATTGACTAATTTCATGACATGGTCTGAGTGCAGACTAACTTCTAGATACCGCCGACGATGACAGTGCCCGTTAATGCCGACCACTTGAGCCCCGGTCCCACAAAGCGTGAGTGATTTACTTGATATGTGGTTTGGCTCCTCGGAGGTCTAGTCAGTCTCCTTCGCCCATCCTCATCCGCTTTGCTGCAGTAAACTACGCATGCAGTAAGTCATGTGGTATGGGCGCATTCGGCTAGTTGGTGGGCCCAACAGCCTTGTGCCCTGAGACGCAAAACCCAACTGAATATCCTCGTATTTGAATTCAATTTGTTTCAGCCGTGTAATGCTTTTCCGCAATATTCACAAAACAGTAAATCAGTCCTCGGGCTCATTTGACCACGCCATTCTACACCTTTTGCTGTCTGCCAATGCACTGCACTACATGCCATGTGAGTGAGTTGCCAAACAGACACAACACCCAGCAGACGCAACATTGCCCGACAGACACAACATTGCCCGACAGACTCAACACTGCCCGACAGACTCAACACTGCCGTCCACTTTCAGGAGCGGCGGCTGGACGCACTGGAGCAGTGCTCGTCGGGAGCCGAGAGTCCTGAAGCGCCGAACAACCATTCGCTGCACCTGTGCGCGCTGCTCATGTCGCTACAGAGCCATCTGATGGCCTTCTGTTACACTGCCTCCTGCGATATGGACGGTGCGGAGGTGAGAGTTGCATCGGCTCCTGTCGACGGTCTCACTTTATTCGAATGGGAAATCTCACGAACCAATATACTTGAACATTATCTTCAAGAACCATCACCATCAAAGGCGTACCAAATGCTCCTTAGTTATTTGTCCTCTTTTACACATTCCCCGTGAATCTTACCGCGTATTTCGACTCCTTTATACGAAGTTTTCGACGATTTTTGGTATCGCATTGGATCTTCCTTTGTATCATTAGCTTATGCTCTGCTGGCCTCCAGTGTTCAGATATTCCCGCCAGCATATTAGTTGTCTCTTGTCCTGTGCTTGCCGTTTCGGTGCAAAGGCAATGATCATGTTCCAACGATGGAATGAATGGTCATATTTCAGTGTCGCTGCCACTTGCGTCGTACGCGCTGTCGGGTCGTGTTCGCTTCTGCTGCCAGCGATCCAGGAACGATGACTGCTGACGGGTCGTGTTGTGTTGCAGTACAGGAGCCGTGATCGCTGACGGGTCGTGTTGTGTTGCAGTACAGGAGCCGTGACCGCCGATGGGTCGTGTTGTGTTGCAGTACAGGAGCCGTGATCGCTGACGGGTCGTGTTGTGTTGCAGTACAGGAGCAGTGTGTCGCTGACGGGTTGTGTTGTGTTGCAGTACAGGAGCCGTGACCGCTGACGGGTTGTGTTGTGTTGCAGTACAGGAGCCGTGATCGCTGACGGGTTGTGTTGTGTTGCAGTACAGGAGCAGTGTGTCGCTGACGGGTTGTGTTGTGTTGCAGTACAGGAGCCGTGATCGCTGACGGGTTGTGTTGTGTTGCAGTACAGGAGCAGTGTGTCGCTGCTGCAGAGTCACCTGTCTCTGCTGTTCCCGCTGGCTCGAGAGGCGGCCGGCCGGGCTCTCGCACTTCTCATCCTCCGACCCGATATGGCAGCATCCGTCAAAGGTCAGACTCTCACGGTGATATTGGGACCAACTCGCGGGAATTCGAACATGCCGGGACACAAGATATTCACATCGTAATCACAAAGAGGATAATTCATATGTTGGGAATATGTTCATTACCGGGTGGAAAGCTTCCTACCGTGATATGTACAACACTGTGGGTTCCCCTCAGCATGTGTGTATGCTGTGCGGGCTGTTAAGTACCCACGAGCTCGCTGGACACTTATTGTTGTCTTATTCAGTCAGGTGCAGTCGACGTAGACCAGCTGTGCAGCGAAGTGAAACACGAGGTTGCTGCTGCGTATTGCTTCCGATCTATCACGTAGTCCATGCTGGTGTTACTCGCCTAAATGAACCGATTTTAACCAGGCAAAGAGGGACGGGGATGGCCGAGTGGTTAAGGTGTTGAGCTCCGGGTACCAAAGGTCCCTGGTTCAACACTCGCACCACTCAGGACATTTCCCAATCCCGCGGCCCACCGGCGAAACAGTGTGGGCGGCGCCATTAGCCGTGGTCGTGCATAAAGTGCGTCGTGAAACACCCATAATAACCGAACAAACTAGGCAGAGATCAACGCTTTGCTCTTCACTGTCTACCACTTATGTTCTTTTTACCATCGACACCTGAGCACGTTTTCATCTTGGCCACTGTGCGCTTCAAGTAGCGGCCGCGTTCGGCAGACGTGCTGCTCCACTCCTCGTGCGGCGCCATGCTCTCGAAGATGGTGAACGCCCTGCTGCTGCTGCCGGTCAGTCTGATCTGCTCGCTGCTGGGTCACCTCACCTGCCTGCTGCCCACCGTCGACGCGCTGGTTCGCCTGACCACCGACGCGACCGCCGAAACGGCAGGTGAGGGCTGCGGCCGCCGCAGAGGGGCCGGCCGGGCCCCGGCGCGAGGTCTCCAGCTCCGCAGCCGATTGAAGCGCGTTGTGTTCTTCGCTGTGAAATGTGGGAGGGAATACCACGGCAGTAATTGTATGTCGTTCGATCGTTGGTCGGTGGAGGGATGCATGACCCGCCATGCCCCCGGCGCAAGGTCAGGGGAGGGGGTCGCGGTAGTTCAGTCTGTAGGGTGTTGGACTCTTGATAGTGAGATCGTGGGTTCGAATTCCACAACCGGCGGTATTACCGAGTACACCCGCGAACAGTCGGCGTGAGATGTTGGCGACGCTATGTTATGACCTGCTCAGTCTGTGGGGTGTTGGACTCGTGATCGTAAAATCGTGGGTTCGTATCCTATCCCATAACCGGCGGGATTACCGAGCCCACCCGCGAACAATCGGCGTGAGAGGTTAGCGACGCTGTATTTATAGCCTGGCAGTTAAATGCGCCCATAAAAGAACCCAAGGACAGCGAAAGAGAGGAGGAAGAATGTCAGCGGGAGGTGTGCGACCGGCGGTGCCCCAGTACCGACAGGTCTGCCAGCCACGTGTGACCAGTGCCGCCCGTGCCCGCAGGCCAGTGGGAGTGGCTGGCCGACACGGAGCAGGCGTGCGCGCTGCTGGTGGGCCGGTGCCTGGGCGGCCTGCTGGCCGGGCCGGCCGTCATCACCGAGGAGACTGAGACGGCCCGCTGGCTGGCCAGTCCGCTGTTGTCGCGCGGCCTGGAGGCCGACGGCGATCACATCGGTGAGTCGGGCGGCGCCGGGCGCGCCGGGAATCGGCGCGTGGTGGCGTGCTGGGCTGGCAGTGTGTGTGTCCTGCAGCCGGAAGATACGTAGTGTCTGCGTGATGCCGTTCGCTTATACTGAGTTAGGTGTGGTGTTGTGTGAAGGTGTATGGAAATATCAATATATTGTGGCCTTCGTCCGACAGCAGTTAATTAGAGGTTGTGTGGTATATATATATATATATATATATATATATATATATATATATATATATATATATATATAAAATATATAACTATAAATTTAATATGCTTAATAACCATACCTTCTTTTAGTAGTTTGCTAATTTGTTACGCTTTAAGATGGCGATATGCCCACAGACAAAACGGTTGCAGTGCATTTCTGCCGCAAGCGGTGCTCTCAAGCACTAAACACGGAGTTGTATGGGACGGCTATCCTTGTTCAACAAACCGCGAAGTTCCTCTGAGTGCAGTTCGATACTGGTCTGACGTACAAACCACATTTTAAAACACTGAAATAAAAATGTTTTAAGTCACTAAACTTGTTGAAGTGTATATCACGGACCTCCTACGGTTCTGGCCGAAAGACACTAATGATGCTATATCGGTCACTCATCCGATCTAAGTTGGATTATGCATGCTATGTATATGATGGTGCCTGCAAGAGCAATAAGCGTACTCTCGATGCGGTGCAGCATGTGGCTCTGCGGACCGTCACGGGGGCGTTTAGAACCACGCCGATTGCTAGCCTACTCGTAGAGTCGAACGAGCCTCCCCTGGCGTTGAGACGTGAAATGCTTGGCCTACGGTATGCATGCAGATTACTCCAGTTCCCCACCCACCCCACCTACGACGCGGTGTTCTCGCGACATACATTGGCACTCTTCCGCAGTGGCAGAAATATGACAGCTTCGCCGTTCTGTGTCCGAATTCGTGCTCTCTTTGAGGAAAGTGGTGTAAGAATTCGTCGGGTGATGCGCATACAGAAACTAGCCGTACCGCCCTGGAATCTGGTCTCCCCTATAGTTGACCTATCACTACAGCGACCCGCAAGGATGATGTAACATCTACTTTTCCCCATGAAAACACTGGAGCACTTGGAAACATATCAAGGATATACACCAATTTTTACTGATGGATCCAAGACCAGCACTGGAGCAAGAGTGCTTTCGTATGCGGCACTTCCGCTGGATCTTTTACCCTGCCTGTGTATGCATCAGTGTATACCTGTGAACTGATGGCAATAACTAAAGCGCTCTCTTTCATCGAAGTATCACAAGATGTTTCATATGTCATACTGTCTGACTCTCTGAGCAGCCTTTTGGCACTTACCGCATTTTACCCTACAGACAGTTTACTGATTGATGTTATGACACGCCTCACTAATCTGGAACGAGACGGGAAAAGCGTTCGTCTGTGCTGGGTACCGAGCCATGTCGGAATTTATGGAAATGAGCGATATGGAAATGAGCACAGTCCAACAATAAGCTGCATTCAATAAAATCACAACTTGGGGACTGGTCATCGTGCCATCTCAGATCCAGGAGTGACGAAGTGACTTTATGTAGACTACGAACCGGCCACACACACGCTACTCACCAATACCTCCTCTGCAGGAAAGACAGATCCGAGTGTCCCCGCTGTCTGGAAGCCCTCACGGTGCGACATGTGCTTTATTCGTGCCAACACTTTTCAAGGGAGCGAATGTTGTTCTTTGGAAATAGGATCGGACATTTAACATATCGCGACATTCTAGCGCATGACTGGGAAATTGTTCATTCTGGTAATATATTTAAATACCTAAGAGCGATAGGATTCCATTCCATATACTCTCAGTAACACGATAGGATTTTAGCATGTTAAATGAACGTTATGGGCGCTAAATGATCACAATTTTGGTCGAGGCGCCCTAAAACTCAAATAACTAACTAACTAAGATGGCGATATGCCCTGCCCTGTTTAAATGTAGTTATAGTTGCACGGCGACTGGCGGGCCCCAAATACGAAATAAAATGTACTGCTGTATTATAACTGTCAGGGGTATTCTAGTCGTATTTATGTATTTGTGTAGCTGTCTTGTGTTACCGACGGTCTGTAGTGCCGGTCGACTCGGCGACGTGTGGATGTGTTGACTTGCGTCCGGTGCGTACAGAGCCGGTGTTCTGCAGCGTTGAGCACCGGTTTACGCTGGCACCCAGAGCAGACTAGCCCGCGCCGGGAGCCGGCGACTCCCCTGAGCCGGGGGTGTGGCCATCCTCCGCTCGGGTATACCCCTCCTCACCCTGCGATGATGTCACCACCTCTCCGAGCCGGCGGCCAGCGGTGGCCGTCCGCGCGCCGACGATAAGTTTTCAATCTGAGCTGCTCGCCGCGCCGTGAGAGCGTCCGGCGTCGGTCGGGCCGGCGACCTGACACCGTGTGCCGACACCGCAGGCGACCGGCTGTCCGCCCTGCTGGCCTGCGTGACCCGCGACGGCCAGCTGACGGCCGAGGTCGGCCTGGGCCGGCTCAGTCGGCTGCTCGACACCGTCGACTGGTGGGCCGACACGCAGCGGGTGGCGCTGCTGGCCGCCGTCGGCTTCGGTGAGTGGCCTGCAGTGGTGGGTGGCAGCTGTCGGCTTCGGTGAGTGGCCTGCGGTGGTGGGGGGCCGTCGTCGGCTTCGGTGAGTGGCCTGCGGTGGTGGGTGGCGGCTGTCGGCTTCGGTGAGTGGCCTGTGGTGGTGGGGGGCCGTCGTCGGCTTCGGTGAGTGGCCTGCGGTGGTGGGTGGCGGCTGTCGGCTTCGGTGAGTGGCCTGTGGTGGTGGGGGGCCGTCGTCGGCTTCGGTGAGTGGCCTGCGGTGGTGGGTGGCAGCTGTCGGCTTCGGTGAGTGGCCTGCGGTGGTGGGGGGGGGCTGTCGTCGGCTTCGGTGAGTGGCCCGCAGTGGTGGGTGGCCGCTGTCGGCTTCGGTGAGTGGCCTGCGGTGGTGCGTGGCCGCCGTCGGCTTCGGTGAGTGGCCTGCAGTGGTGGGTGTCCGCCGTCGGCTTCGGCTTCGTGTGGGCAGGGTCGACACGGGCGCACAAGGCTGCTTGCCGTCCTCCATTGTCGGCGAGAGCAGCCGGGCTGTCATGGGATGGTGCCGCATTGGATTTCCGTTGTGTTACGAGACAGACCTATAGGTGGCTGTTAGCCGATGAACGGCGAAGCTAGAGGATATGTTTCAAACGTATCACACCGTGTTCGTCATGGAGATAGCCGACGGAGGTCGAAACTTGCAAGTGAGCAGTTTGAACGACCAGTTTCGGTATAGGGGACACTTTTGTCATTGTGTGCACGTCTGCGTGCCCATGCTGAGCACCTGCATCGTGTGATTCTTCACCTTGCTTAATCCCGCGGAGGAGTGCGAATAAAACTGCCTGAACACGGCAGGAGTACGGAGTACCGAACTGACCCTATGCGCCGCTGCAGACCGGCAGGAGTGCGGAGCACCGAACTGACCCTGTGCGCCGCTGCAGACCGGCAGGAGTACGTGTACGAGGAGCTGTACGACTACGGACCTGGCGGAGGGCCTGGAGCCGGCGCCGGACGAGCTGCCCCACACCGCCGAGCTGGTCTGCCGGCTGCTGCTCGTGGCGCTGCTCAAACACACCGGCTGCGACGCGGCCGCCGTACATCGGGTTCGGTGAGTGGCGTGCGGGTGGCGCTGCAGTCGCTGTGTCCACGCGTGCAGGTGGCGCTGCAGTCGCTGTGTCCACGCGTGCAGGTGTCGCTGCAGTCGCTGTGTCCACGCGTGCAGGTGGCGCTGCAGTCGCTGTGTCCACGCGTGCGGGTGTTGCCGCAGTCGCTGTGTCCACGCGTGCGGGTGTCGCCGCAGTCGCTGTGTCCACGCGTGCGGGTGTCGCCGCAGTCGCTGTGTCCACGCGTGCAGGCTGTGGCGCCGCCCGTGTGTGTGTGTGTTGGTCAGGTGGTGTGAGCACAGGCCGCAAAACATGCTGGATGTGGAGCGTGCTAAATGTGGAGTGTGCTAGATGCTGTAGAGCATACTGCACTTCTAGGTTCGTTTGTTTTTGGTTATTTTTTGCATAGTATGTACTTTTAAAATGACTGCTCACAATGATTCGGAGCTTTGATTACGGGTATTAAATTTCGGGTGCAACTAATGGTTATATACATCCAAATAAGTGACATCATGCGACGCATTGCAAATTTCCTTGCATGTGCAAATGGTACTTCAGTTTGATGTTTGTTCATGTATCTGGTGGTGTAGCTGGTTTGCTCGGCCTTTGTCAGCCGGTGTCTCCTCAGTTGGTGTCCCGGACCGTGAGTCTTAGCGGCGCTGAGTCCACATTACTGGCGTGGATGTTCGAGATCCTTTGTGATGGTACGTTGGTACCGTCGTGGATATACGTAGATCCCGTGTCGTCTTTTCTGCCATGTCATCGCCTACAACCAGATCGGGCCTGTCTCGGGGGAGGGGAGGATTGCCTGTGCATGTGTCTCAGATGGGCACTTCATTGCTCGCACAAACGTCAGTTTTAATCAGCGCGAAGCTATTTGGTTGATGGTCGGGGAGACCGCAGCGGTACTTTGATTCGTTGTCGATGACTGTTTGACCGGAGACGCGCGCTGGCTTGTTGCAGCCGTAGAGACATGAACGTCATCTACGAGACCGTCTACCGGGTCCGACACGAGCTGATGGGCCACTACGCCGCCGAGAGCGCCGCTCCGCGGACAGAGCGTGAGTCATCATCGCCGACAGTCGCCAGCACTTGACCATTCCTGTGACGTGGATCTGTTATCTCGCTGCCACATCACCCGTGTTTGCCTCACCCATGGCCGGTATACGGGTGATGGCTTACACATGTGTGGACATTCGGTCGTTTTGCGACATGGTATCCGGCAGGTGTGTGTCATGATAATAGTAATTGTACTGATGTAACCTTGCATATGGCTGCTGAACAGAGACTTCCAACATTGGCGCGTCACAAAGAAACGAACGAAGCTTTTTATTGTTGTTGTTGTAGCATCTCATTGGACGGCTTTCCA
The DNA here is from genome assembly GCA_034440615.1 of Ashinkailepas kermadecensis. Lineage (NCBI taxonomy): Eukaryota > Metazoa > Arthropoda > Thecostraca > Neolepadidae > Ashinkailepas > Ashinkailepas kermadecensis. The sequence goes on along the minus strand of JAOTOM010005076.1, from coordinate 392,820 downwards.
GGTTGACATGTTCCAACTACTTCATACATATTTAATACTGAATACTCAGAATAGCACAGTTCACTGACATCACCCACTTTGAAATATGTACAGTGTAGGGACCGTACTGGTGGAGTGTGTCCAAAGCCATTTTCGGCCGGATGTCTGATGATTAAAAAATGTTATGGAAAGTTTGAATGCTAAGTAGGGTGTCAAGTTGTGTATTGTAGTTTCGTGTATAATTTGGTAACAAGTTCAGTTCTGCATATTGTCCAACGTTAAACACATGCCTAAAGGTGAAGGAAGTTAGTGTTGCCTGTATAAAAAAGCATGTGCATATCGGATCTAATTATTATTATTGGCTGATGAGAAATGTAAACAAAGGCAAGCTTTGCACATATGCAACTTGTAATTCGTTATGTGACGCTTCTCAGCACAATTTCTTCACGTCGACATAGTGTTCTGCTCTGACATCCACGCCCGCTGATGTCACTAACCCGGGGCGGGGATGGCTGAGTGGTTGCAGTGTTAAGCTCCGGATACAAATGTCTCGGGTTCAACACTCGCACCGCTCGGGACATTTCCCAATCTCGCGGCCCACCGGCGAAACAGTGTGGCCGGCGCCATTAGCCGTGAATATGCATAGTGTGTCGTGAACCACCCAGTACAAATCTCACCGACCTGTGTTCCAGGGAAGCACCAGCGCCCGCGCACCGTCACGGACGAGGAGGACGAGCGTAAGGGCGGCGGCGGCGCCGACGGCGACGGCTCGGACGAGGACGAGCGACCGGCCGAGCAGTGCCGCTTCGACGCCGTGTGCACGGGCGTGGCGCGCGCCTGCCTCTTCCTCTGCATGGCGGTGGTGGGGCCGGCCAAGTTCGACCCGGAGTGAGTCGGCCCGCCGACGAGCGCTGTCCAGCTGGCGTGGCTGATGCGTGTCCGGGCCAAACGGCTAACGTGAGCCGCACAACTCCACTCCAGTGTTGTGGCCTTTCACGACACGGGTGGGCAGTTGACATGTTTCATTCGCACCAAGCTCGCGTTTGCGCGTACCGCGGGTGAACAGAATGTTCCCGCGGCTCTCAAGACGAAGAGCGGGATGTTCTGGTTTGTTGGCTGGTGTGTGGCGCGGGGACGAGCACACGCAGTCATGCCGTGGCGCTTGCTGCTGAGTTAAGACGGCTGTTTCGTCGTCCGTGACTTCTTGCAGGAGGGTTGTTACATGTGGCGGTGTGGCATGCCTATCGAAAACCCTCCGACAAGCTAAGCGTTTCGTGGACGATCGGCGAATGTCGCTATGGGCCTGATGCACCTTCCTTGTGGGGGCCGCGGTAGGGAGTTGGACTCCTAGTCGTAAGATCGTGGGTTCGAATCCCCGACCGGCGGGCTACCGAATCCACCCGCGACCAACCGGCGTGAGAGGTTGGCGACGCTATATGACCCAACAGTCGGATGCGCCGCGAAAGAAGTCGACATCAAGTACCTGGTACCAAGTACCAACCAAGCACCTACCTACCAACCTTCCTTGCGGTTTTGGTCGGAGGATAGGTTGATAAACTCGCAGTCTGCAAACCGTCTGCGAGTTGGCCATTTTCAGGAGCTTGTTTATGGGGTCTGAAATGGACATTCTATGTGACCGATATGTTGTTGGTGCTCTAGAATGTCTCTGGCGCACAATAGCATGGCAGGCGACAAGCATTATGCTAAGCGATGAAGACCAAATTGACACGAGCTGTTTGCATGACGTGGTTCCTGGTGATATTTTGGCCCGACGACATTGTATTCGTGACCTTTTACGAACATTACGACTTATCTGCTTTACCACAGTGCCACTGTATTGTTAATGGATCAGCTCCAAGTCAGAGATAAGGACAAGTGGTGATCCACTGATGTTCCGAGAGCTTCACCTCGCTTTGCACGGTGACATATACACCAAACACCCATGTGACGATCTTGTACACGGACTGACATGATTCCCCCAATCTTTTTTATACCAGGGTATCCACAATTCGCCACACAGCTGCCCTCGCTTTGCACGATGGCATATACACCACATACTCACGTGGCGATCTTGCACACGGACTGACACGACCCCCCCTAGTTTTTATACCAGGGTATCCACAAGTCGCCACACAGTTGCCCTCGCTTTGCACGCTGACATGGACACCACGCACCCCTGTGTGACAATCTTCCCTCCGGCGCTCAGCTGCGTGCCGAGTCAGTGCGCCGAGGCGCTCAAGTTCGTCTGCCACGACTGGGGCAACCGGCGGCTGCTGGGCGAGAAGAGACGCACGTCCGCCGACGTCGGCACCGCCAGCACCGACCCGTTCCTCCTGCTGACCGCCATGCAGCAGCACCAGCAGCGCGCGCAGGTGTGTCGCGCGGCGTGCGCACGTCGTCGGGCGGTGGCGGCTCTCGGTGGTCGCCTCGCGAGGCGGCCGTGACTGTGTCGGGTCACTTGAGCGTCGTCTGGGCGGTTGCCGCCAAGATGATGCCAAGGTGACCGACTGCCGATTCTGGCTAAAGTGACGACTCGCCAAGTCCGCCGCCGTGCCTTGCATACGGCGGCGGAGGTAGCGTCTTCAGTGGCTCGTTGCAATATTAGCGGTCACCAAATAGCATCATTATCTTTTATAGTCTGAGTTCATATTTATCGTGGTTTGCTTTGGCATTATATCGCACTGCAAGGTGTCTCTGAAATGCGACCGCAAGCCTGGATCAGCAGTTGATGCGTTGGAAAAGGAGTTTGGAGCGCACGCAATATGTTCAGCAACTGTTAGAGGCTTCTGGCACTTGGTCGCCCAGGTGCTCGTTGCGGATGCAGCTGCGGTGTGTGTCATGTTTATTCTAGCTGAGTGCTAGTTGCTGTGGAGCTCTTCGCGCCGCATCGTGTCCCAGAGCGACGTCCGATGGTGATGGTGTGCGCCATCTCTAACCCGTCGCCGTCGTCCCGCAGTCGCGTCTCATCGGACTGAACCAGGTGTGCGAATTCCTGGCGCCGATCGCCGCCGGTCCGCCTGGCGCTCCGGCGGTCGCCAGCATCGTCGCAGCCGTTCCGGCAGGTGCCGCCGCCAGCATCGTCGCGGCCGTTCCGGCAGGTGCCGCCGCCAGCACCGTCGCAGCCGTTCCGGCAGGTGCCGCCGCCAGCATCGTCGCAGCCGTTCCGGCAGGTGCCGCCGCCAGCATCGTCGCGGCCGTTCCGGCTGGTGCCGCCGCCACCACCGTTGGTGCCAGTGTGAACATCGTCGAAACCATCGCGAAGAGTGCCGCTGCCACCGCCACCATCACCGCTGACATCGGCTTGAAGCCCACCACTGACACCAACTTAACACCCGCCGCTGCCGCCGGTGCAGGCATCGCCGCTGCTACCGCCGTCAAAACCACTGCTGGCACTGATGTGAGCACCGCTGCCGCCGTCGGCGTAGGCAACACTCGGTCCACCGACACCAACGTCACCGAGGCGACCGCCGGAAGCACAATCAGAGTGACTGCTGCCAGCATGGTGAACGCTGTGACGGCCGCCACGGCCGCGGACGCCGCCAACAACGCCAGGTTAGCTGCCGCCAGATCTCACTCGGCGTCGCCCGAGGACAGCTCAACTGCAGACGCGGCCGAAGCGGCAAGCCTGACGGCTGATGCAGTCGCCGCCAAACTGCAGCCACCCACCTCTGCCGCCACATCGGCGGGCTCGGCGCCGGGCGAACGGCGTCCTGTCGACTTGGGCTCGGCCGGCGCCGGCGCCGGCGCTGTCGCCGCAGCCGACCGACCCATCACCGAGACGACGCTGCTGAACCAGGTGCTGTCGCGGCCGCGGGTCGCTGTCCGTTGTGGGCGGGGTCGACAGGCCGAGGCGGTGTTCTGGAGTGTTGCCGACGCCATTCGTCGCTGCTACTGTCGGAGGATTTTAGAGTTAAGCTTCGCTCTCCGTGTGGGCGAAAATTCAGGAGCAGATTTTGTGTTTAAATCTAGCAGAGGCAAAGTGTCATCCGCTAGAGTTTTGTTACGTTAAAGAAAGGGTTTGCACACATTGTTGGTGCCAAGGTGTTGTTTACAGACTCGTGGTTTATTGGTATCGATATTTGTATAGACTATTCGATATGTGTATCGAATTATATCCATCGATATGACGATGCATTTGTATCGACTACAATTTGTACTGTATGCTATTTGCATCGACTATTTGGACCTCATTTCAACTTAGAACTGTTATCAGAAACTCGTGTAAATTCTCCGAACTATCTGTAGATAATTGTCTGCTGGCGTTTTAGGAGACATGATGGATTGTAGTGAACACCACATGCAATATTTTCCTCTCTGAGGCGGTTCGCCACCCTGTTGTTCCGCGATGCCATCACGCCGTGTCTCCTCGAGATCCGCTCACACCTCGTCCTCCCCGAGATCCCGCCACGCCCTTCTCCCCGGCGGCGCTCTGACACCGTCTCTGCCCGCGCGCGCCAGTCGTACGAGCAGTTCGTGGCCGGGTGCTTCGGCCTGTCGGCGGTGACGTCGGAGCCGCCGCGGTGTCGGGTGCGCTTCTACCTGGACGACGTGACGGCGTGCCGGTGGGCGGTGCGCCAGCGCATCCAGGCGGCGATGGCCGACATCTACCGGCAGCTGGTGGCCGGCCTGTTCCACCACCAGGGCCGCGCCGGTCAGTGGCTCCACCTCCCGGGCTCCCAGCAGCAGTGGTACTGCGTTGTGGCCGGCTTGGTGACCGAGTGAATTCAGTGAATCAGGGTTGGCAGCTTTTACCACCGAACCTGTTTTAACTGGGTTTTTTTACCACTGGTAAACACGGACAAGTCATAGCTGTTTTTGTCGATTTTTATCGGTAAAGCTTCCGCAAATACTTCGCTTAATCTTTCTGAGATATATGACATCCTGTTTGTATCTCTAGTAGAGTGTCACGTATCATACAACGTGTATAATACATAGAAATAGGTATAATTGGAGCTGGAAATGAACATGAAGTAGATTGGTGCGTACCAGGTGTCTCTAACTCGGCACATGTGGGGACCGTACTGTCCGCCTGTCTCCGGAGTTGTGACACCGGCTGTGCTTAATACCCCCCTCTCCTGGATGTGTGGTATTATTCATCTTGCACCTCCCAGAGAGGTTAATCAATCAATCAGTGCCGTCTGTCTCTAATGGTGTTCAGCTCCCACAGGCGTGGTCTGTATTTCATTGGAGATGTGACACATTCTGAGCCTGTCCCCCAGGGATGTGGTACTATCTGTACCCGGTGGCACCCGTCCCCCAGAGGTGTGGCGCCGTCTCCATCTGATGGCACCCGTCCCCCAGAGGTGTGGCGCCGTCTCCACCTGGTGGCACCCGTCCCCCAGATGTGTGACGAGATCTCCATCTGATGGCCCCGTCCCCCAGAGATGCGGCGCCGTCTCCATCTAACGGCACCCGTCCCCCAGAGGTGCGGCGCCGTCTACATGACATCCCTTCCCCAGAGGTGCGCTACCGGCTGGAGCTGATCGGGGTGCTGGCGTTGAGTGTCCAGCTGCGGCCGGAGGACGTGTCGCGCGCGGCCGACTCTGGCCTGCTGCAGCTGCTGGCCACACTCGCCGAGGACTCGCTCTGGCTGACCGGCGTGCTGGACACCGGCCACCAGCCGCTGGCCGTCGCCAGCATGAGGCACCTGCAGATACTGGCCGTCATTGCTGGGTGGGTGGCAGCGGCGGGTCCAGGGGCTGGTGGAGGAGAGGTCGTAGTGTGACTGGCCGTCGCCAGCATGAGGCACCTGCAGATACTGGCCGTCATTGCTGGGTGGGTGGCAGCGGCGGGTCCAGGGGCTGGTGGAGGAGAGGTCGTAGTGTGACTGGCCGTCGCCAGCATGAGCCACCTGCAGATACTGGCCGTCATTGCTGGGTGGGTGGCAGCGGCGGGTCCAGGGGTTGGTAAAGTGAAGACCGTGACATGACTAGCTATCGTTAGCGTGCGGCACCTGCAGATACTGGCCGTCATTGCTGGGTGGGTGGCAGCGGCGGGTCCAGGGGTTGGTGAAGTGGAGACCGTGACATGACTAGCTGTCGTTAGCGTGCGGCATCTGCGGGTGATGGTCGTCGTTGCTAGGTGGGTGGCAGTGGCGGGTCCGACGGCTGGTGGAGGGGAGGCCGTAGGGTGACGCCGTCGCTAGCGTGAGGGAACTGCAGATACTGGTCGTTATTGCTGTGTGGGTGGCAGTGGCGGGTCCGACGGCTGATGGAGGGGAGGCCTTGGTGTAACTGACCGTCGCTAGCGTGCGGCATCTGCATGTGATGGCCGTCGTTGGGTGGTGGTAGCGGTGGGTTCAAGGGCTGGTCACGGAAGGGGGAGGGTGATCGTGACCACTTATGCAGGTGATTGTCCAGGCATTGTGTTCTTTGCCATTCTTAGGTAACACACCCATTTTATGGCGATCGTTTTCTGGAACGGTGTGATTCTCTATGGCGTGTTTGGTGAACAATGCGCGTTCCGCTGATATCGGCTGCCCACTTCCAATCTGTTTGTCCCGGTCTACTATTGGCGTGTTGGGCAAATTTTATGCGACCACACTTTAATAGTGGCCCATCCCGAGGCCCACGGAGGGCACGTGCACTGTCTCTCTTGTCGGCCGCCAACGGTGGACGGTGGACGGTGTGTCGGCAGGGTGTACGCGGAGAGTCTGCCGGCCGCCACGTGCGACGAGATAGTCGACCTGCTGCGCCACCAGCTGTCCCGGCTGCTGGACGCCTGCGCCCGACCCGACCTCGAGTCGGACGTCGTCACCACCGTGTGCGACGTCCGACCGCCGGCGGCCGACCGCGCCGACTACGGCGCCAAGGCGGCCAGGTGAGACGTGCGACGTGAGGTGGTCTGAGTGTGACGTCACGCGGGTTAGGTGTGACGTCAGTTGGGCTGAATGTGGCTGTTGAGTGTGATGTCACGCCAGCTGGGTGTAATTTCAGATGGGATGAATGCATCGATTCGATGTGGTGCTGATGCTGAACTCGGTGTAACTTGTTGAAAGCTGATTTTGAGGACTCTGCTAAAAGTGTTGTAACCTTCACTTTTACAACTACTACACCACTACACTACAACTAAGGCTGTGGATGGTCGCATGGGTTGCTTGTAAGCTTCCTCTGGTACAGATGTAAAATATCAAAAACAGTTCAAATTATAGTTCAATAGGCTTGCACTCTCCATTCTGACTCAGGCTATCATTCTGCGGGATACGACTCGCTATCAGTACACATTAGTGTACGAGATCGGCCGGTCTCGTCTTCGATCTCCACTAGACATGCTACACATCTCAGCTGTCTGTGTTGGGATGCGTTGATCCCCTTGCCGGCTTCACTACCAGCCACGTCTGGTGACCAGGCTGGGGCGGAACACAGCCTGCTCCTGGATGTTTGTCGTCCAGAACATTATCCTCTCCAGAACATTGTCCTCTCCAGAACATTGTCTGGGCGCTGTATAACCAATGCAGTTGATGCGCCCTAAAACCCTAATAACCAACCAACCAACCAACCAGAACATTGTCCACCAATTTTTGTCACCAAAAGATGAATGCAGTTGCTTGAAAATGGCTGCAAACTGAGCGCTCTTTCAGAAAGCAAATCCGCGCAATTGACTGGAAAATATGATGCGGAGTTCCTAATGTCCAAAACATAGACAATGTATTATCCGCTCCGACCTGGAATGCACCACAATCCACCTCTCCCAATCCATCTCTCCCAATCCATGACTACAAACACAACTCCAGCCGTGACCACGGGTGGAGCTGGCGCGCCGCGAGGCCGCCTCCGCCGGCGTTCAGCGGTGACGCCGTGTGTGGCGGCAGCGGCAGGTGCGCGCGCGGGGCGGCGGCGTCCGCCTCCGAGTCCACCCTGGACTCGGTGACGGCCAGCAGCAACGGCGACGAATCCGAGCTGGCCACGTCGAACGACGAGAGCGAGCACGCCGACCACTCGGACACGGCCGCCAACGGCGCCGGCAAGGTGGGTGGAGACGCGAGGCCCCGCTCTCGTTCCTGTGGTGATGTGTGTGCGGTGCTTACCGTGGAGGCTGCTGGGATGGGCGTTTGGCCCGCTGTGCCGCCGACGGTGCCGGCAAGGTGGGCCGGGACGTGATGCATTAGTCGTGAAGTGGGGCACTTTCTGAACACTGAATCGACGTCCGTCTCAAAGAAGTGTCGACGTCGTGCTTCTCGATGCGTGCCTGTGAAGTCTTCATGCCTCGTGTCGAACAACATTTCGTCTATGAGTATCATTCTTATGCTGACCACAACGGATCGTGATAAACGAACATCTCGTTGCGCAATTCTATGGTGCAGGGAATACTTATGTTGTGCTATGTTATACAATATCAGTCGATAGAATACGTATTTTGTATCGTTATCGTTGATATATGTATCCCTAAATTCGGTATATCTCAAAACAAACGAGAAAGATGCGGTCTCAAATTTATGTTTGGAGGATGTAAAATGTCTTAAGTGACGTTATTTTCATGATGAGTTTCTATATCCTGCTATATACGTTTCGACATCTGACACCTAAGCGTTATTTTAACACCATGTGACCCTGTACCGTCTGTACCGCCAGTGGTCGGCCCTGTGACCCTGTGCCATACCTGTACCGGCAGTGGTCGGTGCGGCCGACAGTGTGGCAGGCCCGCCGCGTCACCAGCACGGCGCGGGCCGCCGAGACGTCGCTCGGCGACCTGCTGGTGTTTGTGCGCCACGTGGCCAGCACCGCGTCCGTGCGCCGCCTGATGACGTCGCGCGTCTGGACGGGTCTGCTGCTGCGCATCTGCGGGCAGGTGTGACGTCACACTCGGCTGGCGGCCGGGGCCGAGCTGGGCGTGCTGGAGCCGGGGCTGGATTGTTCTGCAAGATTATTGGTTTGCGAGCAATTTCCGGATTGCGGTATGGATGACGTTTGTTAACGTTGCGTGACTTTGTGTATAACCTGCGTGAGTAACCTCACGCGAGACAGACAGGCCTACCTGAATTCCAGTTTTGGTCTGGATTCGGTGATATTTTTGGATAATATAGCTGGTTTAATGCAGAACTACATTGACCATGTTTAGACTCGGAACGTGACTTGCGTCGTCCGTGTCGTTTTTTTCGTCAGGCGGCGCGAGGCTGTTCAAAAGCTGGTTTATTGGGTTTTGTTTTCAGCCTATCGGAGTCATAGGACTCAATATATACGGTAGTTGACTAGATAGTGCCGCCATCACGGCGGATCTGCGAGGTTCCGTGCTCTTCTGTTTACAAAGTTGGCATGACTATTGTGTTTCTTCAGGTGCCAGAGCCGGGAGGTCGTCGCATACAGGCACTGAGGCCTCGACTGTTGGCTTTGCAACTGCTGGCGACAGTGCTGCCATCTCTGGATACTAAGGAGAACCGCGATTACGCCGCTCAGGTGCGACATGATGGGAACAGTACAGTTATTTCTCCTATGCTAATTGTAATACACTGCATATCCAGACGTAGCGTGCCGTGGTAGAATTTCTGTCAGCTTTGCAATCACTCCACATTATCCCCTACCGACAAAAATATATATGTCTCCTTTGAAAAGTTGCAAATTTCCACCATTTACTAGCATGGGTTTGGTAAGTAAGATCAGACCGGTTCTGCTTTAATGCTGGCTGTCGTGATTTGCCCTTACGGCCGTGATTCTTGCTGTGCTGCCAGTCACCCCACCAGCCCTTATCGTTTCCGAGTCCGTCCGTCGCGTTGGATACTCTATAAGGTGTGTATCTATCAGGAGTGTGAGTCAGTCCTGTAAACGTCCTTTGGTCGTTATTGATTGTATTCGTACTGGGTTCTAATAGATGTGCTCTGAGCAGAAGCGGTCTAGCTTTCTAAGTGTTTAGACTCCAATGCCCTTGGGTGGGGAGGTGAATGCTACTATCCTTCCAATGTTTTGCTTGTTCATTTTTCGGGCGCTGTATGACCAACGCAGTCGATGCGCCTCTAAACCCAAATAACCAACCTTGTTCATTTTTATGTGGTGTAGTGACACCATTGATGCCTGCTGTCCTCAGCTGGTGCCGGAGCTATTCCACCAGCTGTGGTGTAGTGACTGACCATTTGTGCCTGCTGTCCTCAGCTGGTGCTGGAGCTGTTCCACCAGTTGTGGTGTAGTGACTGACCATTGGGCCTGCTGTCCTCAGCTGGTGCTGGAGCTGTTACACCAGCTGTGGTGTAGTGACTGACCATTGGGCCTGCTGTCCTCAGCTGGTGCTGGAGCTGTTACACCAGCTGTGGTGTAGTGACTGACCATTGGGCCTGCTGTCCTCAGCTGTGGTGTAGTGACTGACCATTGGTGCCTGCTGTCCTCAGCTGGTGCTGGAGCTGTTCCACCAGCTGTGGTGTAGTGACTGACCATTGGGCCTGCTGTCCTCAGCTGGTGCCGGAGCTATTCCACCAGCTGTGGTGTAGTGACTGACCATTGGTGCCTGCTGTCCTCAGCTGGTGCTGGAGCTGTTCCACCAGCTGTGGTGTAGTGACTGACCATTGGGCCTGCTGTCCTCAGCTGGTGCCGGAGCTGTTCCACCAGCTGTGGTGTAGTGACTGACCATTGGTGCCTGCTGTCCTCAGCTGGTGCTGGAGCTGTTACACCAGCTGTGGTGTAGTGACTGACCATTTGTGCCTGCTGTCCTCAGCTGGTGCCGGAGCTGTTCCACCAGCTGTGGTGTAGTGACTGACCATTGGTGCCTGCTGTCCTCAGCTGGTGCCGGAGCTGTTCCACCAGCTGTGGTGTAGTGACTGACCATTGGGCCTGCTGTCCTCAGCTGGTGCCGGAGCTGTTCCACCAGCTGTGGTGTAGTGACTGACCATTGGTGCCTGCTGTCCTCAGCTGGTGCCGGAGCTGTTCCACCAGCTGTGGTGTAGTGACTGACCATTGATGCCTGCTGTCCTCAGCTGGTGCCGGAGCTGTTCCACCAGCTGTGGTGTAGTGACTGACCATTTGTGCCTGCTGTCCTCAGCTGGTGCCGGAGCTGTTACACCAGCTGTGGTGTAGTGACTGACCATTGGTGCCTGCTGTCCTCAGCTGGTGCTGGAGCTGTTCCACCAGCTGTGGTGTAGTGACTGACCATTTGGTGCCTGCTGTCCTCAGCTGGTGCTGGAGCTGTTACACCAGCTGTGGTGTAGTGACTGACCATTGGTGCCTGCTGTCCTCAGCTGGTGCCGGAGCTATTCCACCAGCTGTGGTGTAGTGACTGACCATTGGTGCCTGCTGTCCTCAGCTGGTGCCGGAGCTATTCCACCAGCTGTGGTGTAGTGACTGACCATTGGTGCCTGCTGTCCTCAGCTGGTGCCGGAGCTATTCCACCAGCTGTGGTGTAGTGACTGACCATTGGGCCTGCTGTCCTCAGCTGGTGCTGGAGCTGTTACCACCAGCTGTGGTGTAGTGACTGACCATTGGGCCTGCTGTCCTCAGCTGGTGCTGGAGCTGTTACACCAGCTGTGGTGTAGTGACTGACCATTGGGCCTGCTGTCCTCAGCTGGTGCCGGAGCTATTCCACCAGCTGTGGTGTAGTGACTGACCATTGATGCCTGCTGTCCTCAGCTGGTGCCGGAGCTGTTCCACCAGCTGTGGTGTAGTGACTGACCATTGGTGCCTGCTGTCCTCAGCTGGTGCTGGAGCTGTTCCACCAGCTGTGGTGTAGTGACTGACCATTGGTGCCTGCTGTCCTCAGCTGGTGCTGGAGCTGTTACACCAGCTGTGGTGTAGTGACTGACCATTGGGCCTGCTGTCCTCAGCTGGTGCTGGAGCTGTTCCACCAGCTGTGGTGTAGTGACTGACCATTGGGCCTGCTGTCCTCAGCTGGTGCTGGAGCTGTTACACCAGCTGTGGTGTAGTGACTGACCATTGGTGCCTGCTGTCCTCAGCTGGTACCGGAGCTATTCCACCAGCTGTGGTGTAGTGACTGACCATTGGTGCCTGCTGTCCTCAGCTGGTGCTGGAGCTGTTACACCAGCTGTGGTGTAGTGACTGACCATTGGTGCCTGCTGTCCTCAGCTGGTGCCGGAGCTGTTCCACCAGCTGTCGGATAGCCTCTGGACTATCCCGCGCGCTGTGGCGGATCTGGTGGCCTCTCGCAAGGAGCGTGACCTCAAACGGCGCCTGCTGCGACTCAGTAGTCCAGGTCAGGTCAGACGATCAAAGGCACGTACTCTTGCCGTTTGCATGTAATGGGCGCAAAATGACCAATGCAGTCGACGCGCCCTAAAGCACAAATCCACCACCACCACCGTTTGAATGTAGGGCTAAATCAAGTTGCGTAATGGTCGTAGTCCAAAATGCTGCCTTTGACTGGCCAGCAATACAGGCCAGTGTAAGGTCAGGTCAGGTTAGGTCATGTCTGGTTGAGCTGGGTGGGATCTTCCAAGGCGAAGTTGACTGTTGCGCTGTGTGCAGGATGCCAGGGATCCGCTCGAGGTTCCCAGGTACCTCCATGGTGGAGCACTGTGCCGCGCTGTATGACGGTCAGGAGTTGCGGCACCGTCCGGTCTGCTACCGCGGAGGCTCGCTGCCCGCGCTTCCCAACCACACTGATCACGCACGTCAGACTCATTCCGACTGGCAGCTGTGGGGCGGGGATGGCCGAGTGGTTAAGGTGTCAAGCTCTGGGTGCCAAAGGCCCCGGGTTCTACACTCGCACCACTCAGGACATTTCCCAATCCCGCGGCCCACCGGCGAAGCAGTGTGGGCGGCACCATTAACCGTGAATGTGCATAAAGTGCGTCGAGAACCACCCAATAAACAAGCAGACTGGCAGCTGCCCACGTATTCGACTGTTTCACGGCCGATTTACATATTCAACTATGCTAATGGTCGTCATCGTCTGGACCAGCAGGTGCAGCAACGAACGCCGCCATGTGATGGTCGTTTCACTGTTCACTGTGTCATTTCCACGGTCTATGCTGGGTGGGCCCGTGCTCACTCTTCTGTGCCTCCCATCGTAGAGTGGTCGGTGGAGGCGGACGCCGGAGAGAACAGCATCCCCGTGCACGAGGCCGGCTTCGACCCGGACCGCTGCCTCTTCTGCATCGTCGAGAACGGCCAGACGCTGGTGCACTCGCAGGGCGGCAAGGGCTACGGCCTCGGCACCACTGGTGTCAAGTCGGGTCAGTTGTCGACACACCTGGTCTGTTGTCAGGCACGGTGAGGTTAGTTATTGTCACGTGCTAGCATGGAACATCATGGCTAGATCAGGTTAGTCACCTGTAGGTCATGTCATGTATATCCAGACCTGGTCAGGCCCTGATCAGTCGTCAACAGGTCGGGTCAGGGTAGTCGTCAGGTTAGCCGAGCCTCCAGCAACAGTGGTTGACCCGTCTCGCCTGCGGCTGCGGCGCTGGGACATTGGTCCGGCGACACGTGATCGTCACACGGCTTGTGACGCAGAGTGTCGCCGGAGATTGCGTTAGGACTGAAGCCGCTCTGTTATGATGGTGCTGCTGCAGTGTTGATGCCGCAGTGCTGCATTGCTGCTGCTGCATTGCTGCTGTTGACTGTTTATTGGCAATTGTCGGCATCGTGTTTTATTGTAGTTCCGGTCTGCAGGCTGCTACCAGTGGAAGTTTCTGATTGTGCGCGAGACGCGCGGTAACGAGGGCACGTGTGTGGGCGTGGCGCGAGTGCCGATCCGGGACTACAGCCACCGCACCACCAGCGACATGTGGCTCTACCGGGCTTACAGGTTGGTGTCAGAAAATGTACTGGGTCTATATAGGCGGGTGTCAGAGGGTGTACCGAGCGTGCGGGTGGGTTCCAGAGGGTGTACCGGGCGTTTCGCTGGGTGTTGGATGGTCTGTGGGTTTGTAGATGGATGTCATACATGTATATATATATATATATATATATATATATATATATATATTTTTATATATACATATATATATATATATACATTTGACCCAGCCTTTTGTTTTCTATCAACAACTTCACTGGTACATGCCTATTTTAACATAATATATTAACTAAAAATTATGCAAGCAGTAGTATTGTTTTCAGATTCAGATCTAGGTAGTGCTGCAGTGCAAAATTCAAGCCTGCAGCTGATACACAATTTGTTTCCATGTCACGACATGACAGGTTTTATTTATATCTGACGCCCAACCGAAAATGAATTTGGATACACCACATGCATGCATGCTTACACTGATGCCTCATGTATGCATGGATACATACATGTATACATACATACGTACGTGCTTGAGCACACGACTCACACTGTGAAGTCAGTAGTGCCTGACCACAGCCAGTGCCGCAGTTGTAAGTTTCAGACCCTTAGTCCCCCACCCCGAGCACCACAGTTGGCACGCCCCTGGTCCCCACCCGGAGCACCACAGCTGACACACCCCTGGTCCCTCACCCCGAGCACCACAGCTGACACACCCCTGGTCCCTCACCCCGAGCACCACAGCTGACACACCCCTGGTCCCTCACCCGGAGCACCACAGCTGACACCCCTGGTCCCTCACCCGGAGCACCACAGCTCACACGCCCCTGGTTCCCCACCCCGAGCACCACAGATGACCCACCCGGAGCACCACAGCTCACACGCCCCTGGTCCCCCCCCTCCCCGGGTACTAGAGCTGACGTGCTCTGCTTCTGCCGCAGCGGCAACGTGTACCACAACGGCGAGCTGTCGTCGTGCCTGCCGTCGTACTCGCAGGGCGACTACATCACCTGCGTGCTCGACATGGACAGCGGCTCGCTCAGCTTCGGCAAGAACGGCGACGAGCCGCGCGTGGCGTTCGAGGACATGGACGCGTTCGAGCTGTTCCCCTGCGTCATGTTCTACAGCACCAACCCCGGCGAGAAGGTGCGCCGGCATTGGCCGGAATGGCGGCGGGGGACGGGGCTGTCACTGACCAGGGGAACCGAACCGAGCCTTCGGTCTGTGTTGTGTGTGATGCTTTCAGCGCTAAGTTGAGAGGTTAAATAGTTAAGTAAATGAATGCAATGCATTAAGTAAAGTTCAATAAGTATGGGGTTAAATTTTCAGCGCTGGGTTTAATTGGTGTCGTTTGAGGACGCCATATATAGCACACGACGGCTATGGCTGGTTGGTGCTGTTACCTATGGAGGTAGTGGACGTCGCTAGCTAGTGCCTGGTCGGCCGGGTCAAGTCGTTGGGCCATGACTAAAGCCGACGGCGAGCGCAGCACTTGAGGTGGCAGGCGGTGAGGTGTAGTTGGTGTCTGGGCCAGCAATCAAACGGAGGAATCGCACAACGGTCACTCCATCAGGTGATGTGCCCAGACGTACCCAGACGTGTCCAAACGTACCGAGTCATGACCATTCCATCATGACCTGACGTGGGGTGTGCTTGGAGTATGAGCCGGTTGTGACGTGGCAGCGGCGTGACGAGACGCGTCGCCCCCGGTCGATAACGCGGCCGGTCCGGCGCCGTCGCCAGGTGAAGATGACAGACATGCAGCTGCGTGGCACCCCGCGCGACCTGCTGGCCGGCGAGCCGCTGTGCGCGCCGGCCGCCGCCGTCCTGCTGGAGGCGCACGTGGCTCTCGTCAGGACCCTGCACGCCACGCCGTCCTGGACCGAGCACGTGAGTCGCGGCACCGGCGGCCCGGCGCCGATCTGGTGGTCGCGTGGCGCGGCGTGCTCGTGCGTCGTTGCCGTGTTGTTCCGTGTGAGGCGGACGTAATGGCTGACGTTAATAGTACCGGTCCGATTGAGTTGTAGGCTCGATGGCTCAAGAGCCATGGGTGGCGTGCCGCCTGCCTGTTGCTGTTTTCTTGTGTGGCGTTCTCTTCGTTGTCGCCCACTGTTGAGTATATGGTCATGACTCTTGACGTGGGTCCCGTCTTTGTTTACTGAACTTGTGCGCAGTGACGGTTATGTTATTGTCTAACGCCAGTTGTGCTCTGGTTTGTGCTCACGACTTTGCCATGTGGTGGTGTTTTGGGTATGCGGTTGAACTCAGGTGTGTTGTTACTCGTGCGGTCTACCTCTGTCGTCTGGTGTGTTTCGCGTATAAGTCAACCCTGCTTTGCTGTGTCGTTAACCCTGTGTGCCATTTTCGTCTGGTATGTCGTGTGTGCAAGTGCACTCTGTCTGCCGTTCCGACGCTGCCCATCTCTGCCACCTGGTGTGCTGCTGGCGCTGCCCATCCCTGACACCTGGTGTGCTGCTGGCGCTGCCCATCTCTGACACCTGGTGTGCTGCTGGCGCTGCCCATCCCTGACACCTGGCGTGCTGCTGGCGCTGCCCATCTCTGACACCTGGTGTGCTGCTGGCGCTGCCCATCTCTGCCACCTGATGTGCTGCCAATTTCTGCCACCAAGTGCATTCGTGTCTGCTGTCCCGGCGCTGCCTATCTCTGCCACCTGATGTTCTGCGCATGCGAGTGAACCGTGTCCGCGCCTACGCTGCTGACCGCTGCCGTCTTGTCCGTACGTGCAGGTGAACTCGTGTCTGCTGGAGCGTCTGTCTCGGATGAAGGAGTTGATGCCGACCACCGACCTGGACAGTGCCAGTGACGAGGCGGTCAGTACCGAGTCTCGCCGTCTTTCCCACCGACGTCATCCAACCGACAGCGCCTGTCGGTGCTTTGTTTGTGTTGTGAAGGATGAACGACAGCCACTGACCTGCAATTCCAGATGTTGAGCGGAAATTGACGCCGAATGGAAAATTTATTTACACGTCTGGTCAGAGTTTTGGCTCATTGAAGCTGCTTCCGTGAACTGTGACGGCGTTCGCACGCAGTTCCGTGAAGTTCATCTCACTCAATCCTGACGCTAATGCTATATAGCGTTTTTTTTTATTCTCAACAATGGTTATTCTTTGACATTTTAACGCCATCTATGTGCTTTTCATGCTGTCGTCTTTCAACGTCATACAGGATTTTAACGTCTTG
Source organism: Ashinkailepas kermadecensis (assembly GCA_034440615.1). NCBI lineage: Eukaryota > Metazoa > Arthropoda > Thecostraca > Neolepadidae > Ashinkailepas > Ashinkailepas kermadecensis. The sequence goes on along the minus strand of JAOTOM010005076.1, from coordinate 375,975 downwards.
GCCCGATACCCTTTACTCTATGAAATGTTAGTTGCAAGACATCGACATCAGCCCAGTGTGGTTACGGGTAGAGTGGGGACTTTTGACGATCCTCCCGTGTGTAGCTGCAGTCTCGGCCGACGTGGGTGTGCCGGCGTGAATTTGAGGTGGTGGGGTAGTCTGTGTACTCCACCACCCGACACGCGACTGCGGTGTCGTATGGCCTGTCCCGGCTTGTCCCTGTTGCCGCGTGTCGTTCTGCCCCCTGTCCCTCCACCCTCATCAGCTGCCGCCAGACTCCAGCCTGTGACCCCAGCCTGTATCCACGCGTGATCCGACCCGCGGTGGCGACAGGTGCCCGACGCGTCCGTCAGCGACGGGGAGGCGGCTGCACACCGCTCCCTGTCCTCGGAGGCGGCGCGCCGCGGCCCGTCCGACCTGAACATGACGCCGATCGTGGAGGAGGAGGCGGAGGAGACGGCCGACGACCGGGCCGACGAGGAGGCGGCCGGCGACCGGCCGCTGGTGCACGCCCTCTGCCGTGAGGTGGGTGAGACTCGGGCGGCTGGCGGGGCCGGGGCGGTGCCGGGCTCCAGGTGGGCAGGTCAGTCTGGAGAGGTGTCGGGCCGGCTGCTGGTGCACGCCCTCTGCCGTGAGGTGGGTGAGACTCGGGCGGCTGGCGGGGTGGCCCGGACCCGGCTCCAGGTCGGCAGGTCAGTCTGGATAGGTGTCGGGCCGACTGCTGGTGGACCTGCTCTGATGCGATCGAGGTGGCTCGTGACTGGATGTTCGAGTCTAAGATGGATGGATAAGTGAGGAAAACTAGCCTTCATATGTGGTCATGCAGAAAGTAAAGGGAATATTTAACTTTCAAGGTGAAAATTTTGAGAGGGATTGAAAAAGATTGAATTTCCTTCGGCAATGCGAGTACACAATGAACATGAACAATACAACTATGAGCACAATTCCAATTGGCTACGCGATGGCTCACTTGATCGCTTATGCTGTCCGTCACTGGTTACTGTCCTTCAATAATACTGTCAATAATCAACAATACCGTCAATAATACTGTCCGTCAATGATTACCTGCTGTCCGGCCACATGTCTGGTTGAATTTGCGCCGATTGCGGGGATACATTTTCACCCGTGACATGTGACACGGCGGTTCGGGGGTGCCCAGGGCTGGTACGGACATAGGCGACGGGTGCGGGTGCCGGTGGGAGCTGGACAAATGGCTCCACGCGGCGTCCATTTGGTGTCGCCTTCGGACTGTAGTTGGCTTTTCGCCTGCATGGGTGCCGATCGTCCGGGAGAGTGAGGGGGTGCAAATCCTCATAGTAGCTGCGCGATGCAGCGTATTGCAGAGCTGCAAGAGCGTCCACCTCCACTGACCCGCTCCGAACATTTGTGAGCGGTTGAATGCAAAGTTCTGTTATATCTCTATCTCAAATATCTACCTCTCAGTTTATTTTATTTGGTTTGTTTGTTTATTGGGTGTTTCACGACGCACTTTATGCACGATCACCGCTAATGACGCCGCCCATTGTTTCGCCGGTGGGCCGCGGGCTTGTGAAATGTCCCGAGTGTTGCGGGTGTTGAACCCGGGACCTTTGGTACCCAGTGCTCAACACCTTAACCACTCGGCCATCCCCGCCCCTCTACCTCTCAGTCAACGGCGTGAGGAGTGCTGGGTACCGACGACGGCGTAGGTGTTACCGTTGATGTTGATGCTGGATGTTGGACGTGAATTGCTGGGTGCCTGGTGCGGATGCCGGCGTGGGTGCCGGTGGCTGACCGTCGTGTGCGGTGCGTGTGTGTCCGACAGGTGCTGCCGGCGCTGGCCGTGATGGCCGGCGTGGACCGCGGTCTCCGGGTGGGCGGCGTGTGCATCCACCAGCCGTCCTCGCGCCGTGCCGTCCTGCTGGGCATGCTCAAGCAGGGCATCACCAGCGTCCGACTGCAGTGGGAGGACGGCGAGGCCACCGTCAGGTCGGTTGGGTCGCGCCAGGTCACGTGGGCTGGGATAAGTCGCACTTGCGTTCGAAAACCATATCCCCACCATGCTGGTATCAGTATTTTTATTTTGCGGTGTTTTGTTTTTGACTAAAATATATGGCAACCTTGTTGAAATTTCAGGATGATGTTTTCAGTGCATGTGATATGTGACCTCTATCGTGCTGGAAGTCCATCTCACTCGGTGTTAAGTGATCCTATCCAGTGTACTTAAGTTTAACCTTTGCAGTGCCGTGGAGGGGGCAATTTGACGCCCCGCACAGGTTTGTCTGAGATGTCTCGTACATCATTATAGAAATCGCTTTGAAATATGTCATGCTTTCCGACAATTGACGAGTGCACGTTGTGTAATAAAAATAGTTCTGGGCTGTTGAGATTCCGGAGCTGCAACAGGTCAGAACCGGGTCCTGTTCTCGTCACAGTGCGGCTTTTGGATGCGAATGAAAACATGCTTCATGAACTAACCGTACAAGGTAAAATATGATTGTGTCGACAAATGATGGGATAACAGATAGAAATACAGTGGCCTGGGATAACATAGAAATACAGTGGCCTCAGATAAGTTGTTAACATCATGCCGTTTACATCATGTCGTTTACACTTTTACACTTGCCGTTTACATCATGCCATTTACCGCATTTCTATCTGGCTTAGAACAAATGGTACTAGGGTCAACTTGATTCCCCCTCGACACTGCGAGATGTAGGAAATTCGGCGGTACTGCGAGGGTTAATTGTGTATCGGGTCCCACGTCTGCCCTACGTATCTTATTCCCCGCTCCTGTTTGGTGTGTGTTTGAAACTGTGTCCTCCCTCTCTAGTAACTCCTTCCTTTGCTCGTGTTTAACCACATATCTGCCCTCCACAGTAACACTTCTATCCGTGTTTGGACTTGTCCATGGTTTGAATTGTGATTTGTAATCCTGGATGTGAAGATGATATCTTAGGGAACTTGAATACGGAGAAGATATTTGTCTTTAAATATGTGACATCAGAATTTCACTTTGCACTGTACAGTGCATTTTGAGCACCTTATCACAGAGCAATTCATTGTAAAACACCATCATTCAACTTCGAAACGAAAAAAATGAGATGATAATTTTCTGGAGAGGATAATGTTCTGGATGTCAAAAGTCCATTCACAGCCTATTTTTTCAACCTTGCCCTTGTCCCGGCGTTTGACCTCGTGTCTGCCCTCCCCAGTGATCACTCCATTTGATCCCGTTTCTTATCTGCCCAGTAACGTCCCCGTCTTTGACCCCTTGTCTGCCCTCCCTAGCGATCCCTCTCCCCCTGTTTGACCCAGTCTCTTCCCTCCCCGGTGTCCCTTGTCACCGTGTTTGCCCTCGTGTCTGCCGTCCCCATTGATCCCTCTCTCCGTGCTTGGTCACGTTGCTTTCCTCCACAGTAACCCCTCCCCCCGTGTCCGACCCCGCGCCTGCCCTCTCCAATGGTGCTTTCCGTGTTTGATCTGTGTGCCCTCCTCAATGATCACTCCAGTGTTTGGCCTCGTTTCTGCCCTCCCCAGCAACCCTTCTCCCCGTGTTTAACACCGTGTCTGCCCTTCCCAGCTACCTTTCTCGCCGTGTTTCACCCCTCGTCTGCCCTCCCCAGCGATCCATCTCCCCGTGTTTACCCCGTTTCTTCCCCTCCCAGTAACCCTCCCGCCGTATTTGATCCGGCGTCTGCCCACCCCGGAGATCCTCTCATCGTGTCTGACCCCGCCCCTGCCCACCCCAGAGATCATCTGCCAGTGTCTGACCGGCGCCTGCCGTCCCCAGCGACGCGGCCGTGAGCAGTCTGCAGCCGTGCGAGCCGCCGCCGTTCGACGTGTCGCGACTGGGCCGACTGGGGCCGGGCATGGTGCACCAGCTGGTCAGGCTGTCCGGCATCACCGACGAGGTACACACCTGCACACCTGCCGCAACACGAGCGGTCGGCTCGTGCACGCTGCCGGCTGCGGGTCGGCGAGCCGGCGGCGTGTGCCCGGCGACTGGTCGTAGAGTACGAGCGGAGCACAGCACAGAATGTGGCGAGCTGGGCTAATCTGTGGGTCAATGACTAGCATGGGTCACAACGCGACTTAATCCGAACTGGGCTCATTTGTGGATCATTGACTAACATGGGTCACAGCATGACTTGATCCGAACTGGGCTTATCTGTGGATTATTGACAAGCATGGGTCACAACATAACTTGAGCCGAACTGGGCTCAATTCTGAATCATTGACTAGCACTGGTCACAACGCGACCTCATGCGCTCAGGGTTTCATCATTGTTCAACTCAGCCTAGTCGGGCCCTCCTAATTTGTACGTCAGTACTTATTCGGGTAGATTTAAGTACTTGATTGTTCTCTACATCGTTCCGTCTTGCTGTTCTATCGTGTTCATTGCTCCTGAAACAGGTATATGTCATGTTGCCAATCGATGTATTTGGGGTGTTGTATACAGGTCAGGGTTAGCAGTTTTAGCACCACACCCGTTTTTACTGGGGTTTTTTACCACTGGTAGAAACCAACATGTTCAAAGCTCTTTTAATGGGTTTTACCGGTGATGGTCCTTGAAATACGTTGCTTAGTCTTGTTTCGGATGTATAAGACGTCCTGTTTGTGTGTCTGATATAGTGTCACGCATCATGCAACGTGTATAATACATAGAAATAGGCAAAATTGGAGTTGAAAAGATTCCAGGATATGTAAACATGGTACAATTTTGTTTGTCGGATATTACCAGTTTTACCGTTTTTAACCGGTAAAAACTGGTTGTCATGACAAAAGCATATTTTCCGACCAAGCCTGTCTGCCGGTTTTTTTAACAATGGTAAAAACCGACGTGTCCAAAGCCGTACCACACGCACGCGCGGTCTCGCCAGCGTGGTACACGCACCTGCCGACGAGTGACGCCTCGACCCGCCGCAGGTCAACCTGGTGAGCCCGACCTCGCCGGAGCCGGCGGCGCCGAGCGGCGACGGCCCGGCCGCGGGCCGGCCGCTGACAGAGTCGCGCAGTGCCTCCTCCTCGTGCGCCGACGAGGTGGCGACGGCGCCGGCGCGTCACAGGGCGCGCCAGTCGCACAGCCTCGTCACCATGGAGTCGCTCACCGACAAGCTGGTGGCCAACATCATGGGCGAGGTCAGAGGCGGCGGCGGCGGCGGGGCGGCGCGCTGTCGAGGTCACGTGGTGCGAGCGAGGGTCGAGAATGTGAAGCTGGTCCAGGAAATGCGGTATGGAACTTTATCGTTCCTAGAGGTGCTGGTGTACTTGTCTGTGTACTGGTGTACTGGTGTACTTGATACTTGTCGCCAGATACTGGTGACAAGTTTCTGTAATGCAATGCAGCATAAATACTTGTATTACTGTGGGTCAGAAGTGTGGTAGCAGATGATCGATGATCTATTGTTATTGATATTGATATTGATGTAACAGCTTTTTTAAGTTGGTTGCTGGTTTGTGTTTTTTTTGCATTCAACTGTGGACGTGGAAAATGATTCATAACACTGAATGGTAAACAGGAAAAGTTATTCTCAGCCAGGTGTAATTTCCCATCCGGACGAATAATCGGTGCAACATGGGCTGGCTGTATATGCAGTGTTGCGGGGCAAGTGGATCAGTCCCCACAAGCACACAGCGTCCATATCACCTGCGATGTGGGTGGGCGGCGTTGTGGTTACTGCCTGGCATGAGGGCCGTCGTCCGGATGACGTCGGTTTGGTACGTCTGACATTTGGTGACCCTAGCGCCCTGTCTGGTGTGACTGTTCGGTCCGATATGACAGTTCGGTCCGGTGTGACAGCCCCGTCCGGTGTGACAGCCCGGTCCTTTCAAGCAGGCACAGAGCTACAATGGACACGCTGAATTGCTGGCTGACACCAAACTACGAGTATGGAGCAAATAAGCAAAGGAATGCGTGCATTCCGACTGTCACCGTTGGTGTTACACAGCCCCGAAAAAGCTCCCTTTTCCCACCTTGGGCTAGTTGGATGACCTGAGATGACCTGACCCGGTCGGCAGGTGACGGGCCGCGGCTCCGGTCGGCAGACACCGTGAACCAGTTCGATGACCTGCTATGACAGTGTGATGACCTGAGATGACCTGACCCGGTCGGCAGGTGACTGGCCGCGGCTCCGGTCGGCAGACACCGTGTACAGTTCTGTGACTTGCTATGACAGCGTGATGACCTGAGATGACCTGACCCGGTCGGCAGGTGACTGGCCGCGGCTCCGGTCGGCAGGCGGCCGGTGGCGGACAGCCGGATGAGGTGGCGTCGGCCGCCGCCAGACGCCAGCTGAGCCGAGAGGAGCTGACACTGCGCGGCACACTGCTGCAGGTCGGCAGAGGTCACCGCCAGGTGGCAGGCGGCGTCACCATCTGGCGCTGAGGAGGGAGGGTGGCCGCCTAGTATAGGGGGACGGCACTGTCACAAGGTGTCCAAATTAAGATATTTTAGTGGAAAACTGCACACAACTGGATGCAGATTTAGATGTTCTGTTTCTTGGCCTTTTTACTAACATCATTCACTGACCTTGATCAATTGTATGTTAAAGGCTTAAGACATATGGCATGCAAGTGGCATGCATTTCTTTCCAGCTTAAAGCTTGTGTATGGCTGTTAAGCACGCTGGAGTTTAGCTTACATTATGCTATAGTGTGCAAGTTGTATATTTTAATTACATTTTTGAAAGGGAAAATTCCCATCTGACCCTTGATGAAAATTAAGTTGGATACTGTGCGCTGCCAGGCGTGAGGGACTTCAGTGAGAGATTGCATTGCAGTGCCAGGCGGTAGGCCGGGTGAACGTTTTGCGGCGGGGTTCATCGCCAGCAGATGGTCCGTGGGACTGCCACTGGATATCAGTCTGGCGTGATGTTTGCAGTTAGATGTGTTGGGACGAGTCGCCGGCAAGAGTCGTGGGTAGGAGGCGGAGGGAGGGGGTGGGGTGCAACCGCCAGATGTCGGGAGAGACCGTCCGCGAACCTCCAACTGACTTTTTCATATACTTGCCGTCGGCTGTGACGTCACCAAAACGTTTGGTCGATTCCACCACGAGATTGCAACCAGCTGTCGCGCACAGGATAACTACACCCTCTCGACTAACTAACCGGACCTGCTCCCACCGCTCCGAACTTTGTATCGCCGATCCACTCCGTGTATGCGACGTAGGCCACGCATCGTCGCCACTGTCCCACCACAGAGGGTCGTGGGGCAGCTGAAATCCCAAGCGGGCTGTGAGCCTCGAATCCGAAGCCTGACGGCACTCAGACAGCCGCGCTATCCACCGCTGGTTGGCGCCGCTGGAAGCGCCGAGAGCCTCACCATAGTTGTGATTGATTGATTGATTATTTGGGTTTACGGGCGTGCCGACTGCAGGGTCATTTGGCGCCCATCACCGCAGTTGTGACGGGGCGGGGATGGCCGAGTGGTTAAGGTGTTCAGCTCTGGGTACCGAAGGTCCCGGGTTCAACACTCGCACCGCTCGGGACGTTTCCCAATGCCGCGGCCCACCGGCGAAACAGTGTGGGCGGCGCCATTAGCCGTGATCGTGCATAAAGTGCGTCGTGAATCACCCATTAAGCAAGCAAACAGTAGTTGTGTGACGGGTGGCCGGCAGAGCTCGGCGCTGGAAGTGCCGAGCCTCACGACAGTTGTGACGCGGTGTCCGGCAGACCTCGGCGCTGGAAGTGCCGAGCCTCACCACAGTTGTGACGCGGTGTCCGGCAGACCTCGGCGCTGGAAGTGCCGAGCCTCACCACAGTTGTGACGCGGTGTCCGGCAGAGCTCGGCGCTGGAAGTGCCGAGCCTCACCACAGTTGTGACGCGGTGTCCGGCAGACCTTGGCGCTGGAAGTGCCGAGCCTCACCACAGTTGTGACGCGGTGTCCGGCAGAGCTCGGCGCTGGAAGTGCCGAGCCTCACCACAGTTGTGACGCGGTGTCCGGCAGACCTTGGCGCTGGAAGTGCCGAGCCTCACCACAGTTGTGACGCGGTGTCCGGCAGAGCTCGACGCTGGAAGTGCCGAGCCTCACCACAGTTGTGACGCGGTGTCCGGCAGAGCTCGGCGCTGGAAGTGCCGAGCCTCACCACAGTTGTGACGCGGTGTCCGGCAGAGCTTGGCGCTGGAAGTGCCGAGCCTCACCACAGTTGTGACGCGGTGTCCGGCAGACCTTGGCGCTGGAAGTGCCGAGCCTCACCACAGTTGTGACGCGGTGTCCGGCAGACCTCGGCGCTGAAGGTGCTGTCGGTGCTGCTGTGCGACGCCGGCGTGGCCGACCTGCTGTACCCGGCGCCGGAGCCGGCGGCCGCCGACAAGAAGAAGGAGGTGCCGGCCGACGGCGGCGCCGAGCCGGACCGGGCCGAGGACGAGCTGCGCGCCGAGCTGCGTCAGGCCGTCACACACATGGTGGCGGCCGCCATCAAGTCCAGCCCCATCAGACGGTGGGTGACGTCACACACACACACACACACGCACGCACACACACACACACACACAGCACGCACGCACGCACGCACGTACGCACACACATGGTGGCGGCCGCCATCAAGTACAGTCCCATCAGACGGTGGGTGGGGTCACACATGTACCTACATGGTGATCGCCATGAAGTCCAGTGCGTCAGACAGTAGGTGGCATGCCAATATTGAATGGTGTGCGGCATCGTTAGGGTAAAAGATTAATGTTCGCGCTTCGCAAATGCTGCCGTGGAGCTGGCGGAACCACTCTGACCTGACCGCCGTGACCTGCCCCCAGTTGGTGTCGGCCGGGGAGCTGGAGCGGGCGGTGGCTGTGACCTGACCGCCGTGACCTGCCCCCAGGCTGGTGTCGGCCGGGGAGCTGGAGCGGGCTGTGACGGTGACCTGACCGCCGTGACCCGCCTCCAAGCTGGTGTCGGCCGGGGAGCTGGAGCGGGCTGTGACGGTGACCTGACCGCCGTGACCTGCCCCCAGGCTGGTGTCGGCCGGGGAGCTGGAGTGGGCTGTGACGGCGACCTGACCGCCGTGACCTGCCCCCAGGCTGGTGTCGGCCGGGGAGCTGGAGCGGGCTGTGACGGTGACCTGACCGCCGTGACCCGCCCCCAGGCTGGTGTCGGCCGGGGAGCTGGAGCGGGCTGTGACGGTGACCTGACCGCCGTGACCCGCCTCCAAGCTGGTGTCGGCTGGGGAGCTGGAGCGGGCTGTGACGGTGACCTGACCGCCGTGACCCGCCTCCAGGCTGGTGTCGGCCGGGGAGCTGGAGCGGGCTGTGACGGTGACCTGACCGCCGTGACCCGCCTCCAAGCTGGTGTCGGCCGGGGAGCTGGAGCGGGCTGTGACGGTGACCTGACCGCCGTGACCTGCCCCCAGGCTGGTGTCGGCCGGGGAGCTGGAGCGGGCGGTGTGACGGTGACCTGACCGCCGTGACCTGCCCCCAGGCTGGTGTCGGCCGGAGAGCTGGAGCGGGCGGTGACGGTACTACACTCGTCGCACCTTCAGCAGCTGGCCGAAACGGGCCGGCAGATCCGGCAGACGGAGAGCCAGATCGCCGCGCTGCTCAACACCCGACCCGCCAGTCGACACTCGGTTCTGCGGGTGAGGGCCGGCCGCCGGTCTACGCCCCCCCCAACTGAGAGTGAGAGTGAAGTTGTATCTGTTGCGACTGGATGTTACCGATCGGCTTGCTTCGAGGCGTTCTGAATGTCGGATTGTCGAGTAGTTTGTGTCGGCCTGCGATTATTGTGCTCCTGAACGCTCCCATTGTCTCGGTCCTGACTCGTCCCGGGTCTCATACTTTCCCGGAGCGTTTTGCTTGGCACAGCTGGTTGAATCTTCGGCTCCTTGGTGTCATTCACTCGTACTCCGTACCTCTGGACGATCCTGACGACCGTTATGTACCTCTGACCATCCTGACTCCTCACGGTATGCCACTCGTACTCCGTACCTCTGACCATCCTGACTCCCCACTATATGCCACTCGTACTCCATACTTCTGACCATCCTGACTCCCATGATATGCCACTCGTGCTCCATACCTCTGACCATCCTGACTCACCACGATATGCCACTCGTCTAATCCTGACTCCCCACAGTATGCCTTGCTTTGTCTGACTTTTCCAGACTCCCCACTGTTCTGCACTTCCTGACTGCGGCTCCTTGCCCTGACTGTCTAAATCCCTGACCCCAGAACTGTCTCCTTGACTTGCCATAGCTGTTTCCAGTCTATGTTGTGACTCATCATGCACCGTATTCTCCCTGGTTGTTTGGCCCAGCATTGCTGACGCCATGATTGACCGGACATACGTCCCCGACCAATCAACTCCTTCTGACTGCGGCGCAGACACAGCTGACTGCGGTGCAGACACAGCTGACCACGGTGCAGGCACAGCTGACCACGGTGCAGACACAGCTGACCACGGTGCAGGCACAGCTGACCACGGTGCAGACACAGTTGACTGCGGTGCAGACACAGCTGACCACGGTGCAGACACAGCTGACCACGGTGCAGACACAGCCGGCTGCACGGACACCCCATGACCCCATGTCCGCCGCAGGCCGGCTCCGGCGCGTCGGCGCCGTCCGACTCGGCTCTGGTGCTGCCGTCTCTGCTGGGCGGCGGCGCCAGCTGGTGGAGCCAGGCGGCCGGCCAGCTGCCGCCGGCGCGCCTGCCGCTGTCCGATGCCGCCGCCGCCGCCGCCGCCGACCCCCAGTCGTCCGCCGCCGCCGCCGCCGCCTCCCCGACAGCCGCCGCTGCCGCCGGGGCTGTGGCGGCTCCGGCGGCGGCTGTGCACTCGGCCGGCAGGCACAGGTGGGTGCCGCCCGCGGTCGGGGCGACGCGGTGGTGTTGTGGCATCGGAGTCGTCCCCCCCCTTGTAGGATGTGCATGCTGAAATGCGTGTCTAAGTCTGATTTGGTAGTTGCAGGTGGGTTGGCGGTGTTCAGTTGTGTGCGAGATGTCCTCGCTGCGTGATGCTCTACCGCTGCCGGATGCGCAAAGTGTTTTGCACTCAAACCAACTACAATGGCGAGGGGATCCCATCACCTGGTGGGAATGGTGCTGTCTTCCTGGCCGGTCCGCGTACGACCTGACCTCTGCCACAGCCACTCGACTATTCATGTCTGACCTGTCTATGATCTGACCTCTGCCGCTAACGTCCGGCTGGTGCCGCCTGGCGGACCGTCCATGTATGACCTGACCTCCGCCGCAGCCACCAGGCTGGCCCCCTGGCGGACGTCATGTCCGACTCCAGTCTGACCTGTCTATGACCTGACCCGCCGCAGACACCCTGCTGGAGCGGACTGTTCATGTCTGACCTGTCTATGACCTGACCCGCCGCGGACACCCTGCTGGAGCGGACCGTTCATGTATGACCTGTCTATGACCTGACCCGCCGCAGACACCCTGCTGGAGCGGACTGTTCATGTCTGACCTGTCTATGACCTGACCCGCCGCAGACACCCTGCTGGAGCGGACTGTTCATGTCTGACCTGTCTATGACCTGACCTCCGCCGCAGCCACCAGGCTGGTGCCGCCTGGCGGACTGTTCATGTCCGACTCCATGTCTGACCTGTCTATGACCTGACCTGCCGCAGACACCCTGCTGGAGTGGACTGTTCATGTCTGACCTGTCTATGACCTGACCCGCCGCAGACACCCTGCTGGAGCGGACCGTTCATGTCTGACCTGTCTATGACCTGACCCGCCGCAGACACCCTGCTGGAGCGGACTGTTCATGTCTGACCTGTCTATGACCTGACCCGCCGCAAACACCCTGCTGGAGCGGACTGTTCATGTCTGACCGGTCTATGACCTGACCCGCCGCAGACACCCTGCTGGAGCGGACCGTTCATGTCTGACCTGTCTATGACCTGACCCGCCGCAGACACCCTGCTGGAGCGGACCGTTCATGTCTGACCTGTCTATGACCTGACCCGCCGCAGACACCCTGCTGGAGCGGACTGTTCATGTCTGACCTGACCCGCCGCAGACACCCTGCTGGAGCGGACCGTTCATGTCTGACCTGTCTATGACCTGACCCGCCGCAAACACCCTGCTGGAGCGGACCGTTCATGTCTGACCTGTCTATGACCTGACCTGCCGCAGACACCCTGCTGGAGCGGACCGTTCATGTCTGACCTGTCTATGACCTGACCCGCCGCAGACACCCTGCTGGAGCGGACCGTTCATGTCTGACCTGTCTATGACCTGACCCGCCGCAGACATCCTGCTGGAGCGGACTGTTCATGTCTGACCTGTCTATGACCTGACCTCCGCCGCAGCCACCAGGCTGGTGCCGCCTGGCGGACTGTTCATGTCCGACTCCATGTCTGACCTGTCTATGACCTGACCTGCCGCAGACACCCTGCTGGAGCGGACCGTTCATGTCTGACCTGTCTATGACCTGACCCGCCGCAGACACCCTGCTGGAGCGGACCGTTCATGTCTGACCTGTCTATGACCTGACCCGCCGCAGACACCCTGCTGGAGCGGACCGTTCATGTCTGACCTGTCTATGACCTGACCCGCCGCAGACACCCTGCTGGAGCGGACTGTTCTTGTCTGACCTGTCTATGACCTGACCTGCCGCAGACACCCTGCTGGTGCCGCCTTGCGGACTGTTCATGTCCGACTCCATGTCTGACCTGTCTATGACCTGACCCGCCGCAGACACCCTGCTGGAGCGGACCGTTCATGTCTGACCTGTCTATGACCTGACCTGTGCCACAGACACCCGGCCGGTACTGCCGGTGCGGCGGCCGTCCGCTCGCCGTCGCCGCCGCCGCCGCCTGTCGCCGCGCCCCTACTCGAGATGGGCTTCTCTCTGCGACACATCCAGCGCGCCATCAATGTGCTCGGTGGGTTGGTCGGTACGCCCGACCTGTGGCGCGGCGAGCAGTGCTGACGCGACACTGCGGCAGTGCTGACTGATGGTGTGACTCGACCTGGCCACATACGACTCATGCCGTGTGTTTATGCCCACATGCATGCATTGTAATACTCTTGTCTTCTGCGCGCACAATGACTCTGGTAGTCGACGCGCAAGTAAGCTCCAATTCATCATCATCATCATCGGTTTAGGTGGTGACTTGGCGTACCTCGAATTATGGTGTTTTGCCATCTAGTCCAATCTACCTCGCATTATATCTGTCAAACTCATTTGGCTGGAGATATAGAAAAAATCTGAATGTTACACTTAAGTTAACGAATCTGGTTTCTCACATTGCTTTCCTATTTGTGATAGCGATGGTTCTGCTAATTGCTACACTCGAACAAATATGTGTTATTTTTTAAGTGTGTAGCATTAACCTTTTAAAACGTCAAGGATGAACTGAGCAGTCGAATAACATAGGTGTATGGCGTATTGGCGATACTAACAACCCTTTTATCACGAATAAGTATCCATCCGTGTTGGTCTGAATCCCGCATATTATTCCGTTCCGTTTCTTGCGATAAGGCGATGTCTGTAGCACGTCTCACATCTCCTTAACCACCTCATACTCTGTGACCGATAACCGTTGCCCCTCCCCATGTTCACAGCAGTTTAAAACAGTGTGATGTGAGTCTCTATGCCAAACATGAAGCATTCAATAGATTCCTTGCGAACGACAGACAAGCCCGTACGATTCCTGGAAACCACTGACCCACTTGTGACAGGCCATTCATTTGTCGTTTGCCCTACGACAAACCACCGCCCAAACGTCCTCCCATTCGATATTGATTGACGCCAAACAAACACAATACCCAGCTCTGGTCGCCTGCGGCTCTCAGTCATCGGTGAACTATCCCCATCCCTAACTGAATGTTCGCCCCTAAGCCCTAATAACCGATCAACCAACCGAGCTGAATTTTCAGATTCCGCTTCCGATGTTCGATGAACGTAAAATTAGATTAAGAAATGGTAGTATAGCAGCATGTTGCAGTGCATATTTCTTCTACATATTTGTTGTCACTCGTCATATTAAAAAAAAACCAACAGCAATGAACATAAGTACCTACGATCAGACTGCTGGTAAGCACACATCCTAAATTACTGCCTACAGCAGTGAAGTTGCTGCTTGCAACAGTTCCACTATTATTTGGCACTTTTATTCGCAGTGTATGGTTATCGCGTGTAAAAAAATTGAGAGAACAGTGTTTGAGAGAACAGTGTATTTTCCAGCTTGGCGGCAGCCATTACACCCTCGCCCCGACGCTCGGTGTCCGGCAGGTCGCACGGGCGACATGTCGGCCCACGCCGTCAACCAGCTGGCCTCCTGGATGCTGGAACACCCGTCCATCGACGACTTGGCGAGCGTGACGCGCGCCGGCTGCTCGCCGCAGGACAGCTGCGGCCGTGTTCCCGAGCCTCCGCCGCTGCCGCCGGCCGCCGCTGGTGCCACCCGCTCCACCGCCACCACGGTGAGGGTTGGGACTACTGCTGTTGTCTGCTCCACCGCCGCCACGGTGAGGGTTGGGGCTGCTGACGCCCGCTCCACTGCTATCACGGTGAGGGTTGGGACTGCTGCCGCCTGCTCCACCGCCACCATGGTGAGGCTCGGGACTGCTGGTTGGACAAGTAGTGTTCGCCGTAGCGTAAAGTTTCGCTAATGCTCTTGGAGGTGCTAATGAGTTTCTGGGTAGACGGGAAGTGGCTATTCTAGTATCTGTCTAGCAGCAGTGGGCTCCAGACGTGCCGTGGAAGTGACGTGTTGCCTACTTAACCCGCCAGAGACTGGAGAGCGAGCAGTTATCCGCCTGGCGGGCAGAAGAGAGCCGGTGCGAGCGCTGTAGTCTGCTCGTGTTCAGGCTGGCCTGACCTGTCCGGCCGGCTTGTCTCGGTTGCGTGGCGCCAGCGGTGAGTGCCACTGACGCGGACGGTGTGCGTGGCTGTCGACAGACGTACGGCTCGGACGACGCCGGTCAGGAGGGCGGCCACAGGTCGACGGCGTTCCGGGGCCAGAGGTCGCGGCCGTACGCCGACATCCGCTCGTTCCTGGGGCCGTCCCCCGGCTCGTCCACCACCGGTCAGTCGTGGCGTCGGGTCAGGATCAGGGGTGGGCTCTGTCCTGGGGCATGGCTGGGGTTAGAGATCATCAGCCTGGCCTGGGGCCGTCCCCCGGCTCGTCCACCACCGGTCAGTCTCGGGGTCGGGTCAGGGGTGGGCTCTGTCCTGGGGCATGGCTGGGGTTAGAGATCATCAGTCTAACCTGGGGCCGTCCCCCGGCTCGTCCACCACCGGTCAGTCGCGGGGTCGGGTCAGGATCAGGGGTGTGCTCTGTCCTGGGGCATGGCTGGGGTTAGAGATCATCAGTCTAACCTGGGGCCGTCCCCCGGCTCGTCCACCACCGGTCAGTCGCGGGGTCGGGTCAGGGGTGGGCTCTGTTCTGGGGCATGGCTGGGGTTAGAGATCATCAGTCTGACCTGAGGCCGTCCCCCGGCTCGTCCACCACCGGTCAGTCGCGGGGTCGGGTCAGGGGTGGGTCGTCCTAGGGCCAGGCCAGGGCCCCCTGCTGTCCCCTGAAGCCAGGGGGGGGGTAGGGAGGGGGGGTCTGTCCTGACCGACGGGGTTGGAGACCATCGGCCTGACCTGGAGCTACCTCCGGGCTCAGTCGCCACCGGCCAGTCCCCGGGCCATCTCCGACTCAGAGGCTTGTTCTGGGGCGATCACCGGTGTCACCGGCCGCTGGTCAGGCCTGTGGCCGTCTGCAAGACATTTTCCTGGTTGGAATTTTAATAAAAATATAATCCCGAGTTCTTGCTGGGGTGGCTTTATGAACCAGGGTCCTGTCGCTAAGCAGAGCTTGTTGCGTGAACCCTGGCCCCACCACCCGATCCATGAATTCCAGTTTAACGGCATAATTTTGACCGAAAGTTTAACGTGCCGTCAATGCACCGACACGGCCGCCCGGTAGCTCGGCTCCGGCCTTGTCGGGCCAGCTGCCAACTGACCCTCTCAGCCGAGGGCTAAATGCGAGCGCGCGAAGCGACTCGAACCCTATGTTGCCAGGACAGGGGAGACTGGTGCTGGCCAGCGCTCTAACCAACTGAGCTACCGTGGCGGCAAAGTTCATCCACCACTGAGTATATGCGCCAGGGACGGCTGATGTTGACATGATGGTATGACAGGTCTAGCCCAGATGACATGAAAAGAGACCAAAGCAACTGGTACTCTGGTCTTCTCGGACTAGGTCACTTAGAGGTCTGGTTTACGCTCGCATACACTATAATTATCTGTCGGGAGTTTCTGGGCCTGGCGTTTGGCTGTGGTGGGAAGACTATCATGCAGTGGTTCGGATTTTTTTTCAGGTTTATTTTCTGGTTCTCTTGCTAAGCGTGTCTATATTCCCCTCACTATAAAACAACGCAACACGTTGCACTTCGTTATCCAATAATCGTATTACCCCTGTTGCCCCGTGGACACGTCCAATTCACCAGTGATCGCCTGCTGCTGAGCGTGGTTCTGTTCTGGACCCCCAGACTGCTCGCCGTTCGAGTACCTGGCCAGAGCTCGAGGCCTGTCGCACAACAGGTCCGATGGCCAGGGTCAGAGCCAGGCCGGCTCGTCCACGCAGGGTGAGTTGGACCACTGCCATCGTCCGGACGGTGGTGTTACCCGGGGAGGTGGCACTCGCAACCTATCAGTAGGCACCAAGGGAGGGGGAAGCCAGGGGAGGTGGCACTCGCAACCTGTCCGCAGGCACCAGGGGAGGGGGGAAGCCAGGGGAGGTGGCACTCGCAACCTGTCCGCAGGCACCAGGGGAGGGGGAAGCCAGGGGAGGGGCACTCGCAACCTGTCCGCAGGCACCAGGGGAGGGGCACTCGCAACCTGTCCGCAGGCACCAGGGGAGGGGGAAGCCAGGGAGGTGGCACTCGCAACCTATCAGTAGGCACCAAGGGAGGGGAAGCCAGGGGAGGGGCACTCGCAACCTGTCCGCAGGCACCAGGGGAGGGGGGAAGCCAGGGGAGGTGGCACTCGCAACCTATCAGTAGGCACCAAGGGAGGGGGGAAGCCAGGGGAGGTGGCACTCGCAACCTGTCCGCAGGCACCAGGGGAGGGGCACTCGCAGCCTCTCCGCAGGCACCAGGGGAGGGGCACTCGCAACCTGTCCGCAGGCACCAGGGGAGGGGCACTCGCAACCTGTCCGCAGCAGTTGATCACCACTTGCTTGAGCTTCTTATGCTTGGAGTTCCAAACTACCCTTTCTTTAATTTAAATGTCTGCCCTTAATCCTTACCATTTTAAGGGAATGTGCGTTCTTATATCAAGGAGTACCTCCAATGTACAATCTGTTGTTCACGAAAGGTAAATTCATTTTACAAAATTCACCAAAGAACAGGATTTATTTGCTAAATTCAGGCCTAGATGGGCCTGGAAAAAAACGCAGTGAACTTTGTGGGTGCCAAGACAACCACATGAACCACTTCGGTACTTATTCCATGACAGAAATATAAAAGAAGTTCGTTTGAAGGCTGTACATATTTGTAAAAGTAGAACTGTTAGTACTCGTTGCGGCGCAATTGCACCAGCACCATTCGGGGATATCACGAAAATTCCGTGGCGAGTGACGGAGCAAGAAGAGGGAGTTTTTGGGACTTAAAATGCAAATGTGCATTGCTCACTTCGTGGAAAGGGCAGCGATTGGTGAGAGAACACGCTGCTCAGAATCAGTAACAAGTGTGCAAAAATTGCAAGGTTTAATAACGTATCTTGTTATATATCAAATCAAAATTTTATCGAAATTCAATACGGCATCTCTAGTTCTTAATATTGCTGATTTTTTTCAAAGACTTTGTTTTCTCACGACGTGATCTCAAGAAGCTATTTTCTAGTTGGACTAACGATGAAGCCAATTGTTCAGTGTCTTATTTTATGCTTTTAAGCTTAACTAATTTTGAAGCTGCTTTGATGCAGCAAAGGGATGATAGGCGCGATAAAAACTGTCACCTTATCTATGCTGCCACTCTGCTTTGATATGGCTACTTTCGAGCTCACTGGCGGAGTAAGTCGATGCGCATGATTCATTGCTGTTTTCGTAACAACCTCTCTGTGTCCCGTTGTAGAGGTTTATTATCTCATCTGACTTGTCTTGTATCGCCAAATGTTTCTAAGACTTGGAAGGAGTCGGTGCCGCCAGTCATACCCGCTCTTAGTTGCATCTGTGGCCGGATGATGTGTTGGTGGTCCGCGTGCAGTATGCGTTTGGGCGCGTGTGCCTGTGTGACTGTGTTGGCTATGGTCGGTTATATGTTGTTTGAGGTATGGGTCCTGCCTGTTTGAGTGCGGTTGTGTTGGCCGTGTTGCGACGGGTTGGCTATGCTGTCCAGAGATGGCGCTGCCGACACAGATCACCTGGCCACACGACCTCTGCGAGTGTCATTCCCCAGACGGAGCGCCGAACCACAATGCACCGCTCGTGAGTGTCTCGCGCGCAGGTCTGTCGGACCGGCGCGGCCCAGCCAGTCGCATTGGCGCCAGCGGCGGCCGCGATCGCGCGAGCTACGCCAACGCAGCGCTAACGTATCGCTAGCCGAGCACGCTTAGGCCGAGCCGGCCGGCCGGACGGCCGCTTCGCGGTCGGTCACCGTGTCTGACGCGTCGGCGCACGGTGTGCGGCGTAGCTCTGTGTGTGTGCTCGCGCGGCTGACACGCGCCGCTGCTCTCGCCGGCTAGTGTGTCCATTCTGCCCGAGCACGGTGTGCCTGTGCGGCCGCGGCGAGCGGGGGACCGCGCCGGCCGTGTCGGCGCCGGCGGGCGGCGGCGGCGGCCGCGGCCGGCGCGGCCAGCTGTGGACCAGCCGGCGGCGCTCGTCCGACTCGCGCTACGTCATCGACTCCGAGGACGAGCTGGAGGTGCTGGTGGAGCGCGCCGCCGCCGAGGTGCTCGGCGATCGGGTGAGAGCCGCCGCCGAGGTGCTCGGCGATCGGGTGAGAGCCGCCGCCGAGGTGCTCGGCGATCGGGTGAGAGCCGCCGCCGAGGTGCTGGGCGATCGGGTGAGGGCCGCCGCCGAGGTGCTCGGCGATCGGGTGAGAGCCGCCGCCGAGGTGCTCGGCGATCGGGTGAGAGCCGCCGCCGAGGTGCTCGGCGATCGGGTGAGAGCCGCCTCGAGCATGCTTTGGACGTGCGATGGCACAGTCGGGTGATCGTCAGTTGAAGCCTCCGAAATCTAGCCGAGACGAGGTAAAATTGTTTATATTATATGATCAAAGGAGGGAAAACAAAATTAGTTTTGCCGACTTGGCGATAATTAAATTACTTGGTAACTTGTGGATTATTGATTTACTTGATAACTTCTGGATTCTGTTCGTAGCCGTTCTATCATTGAACCTTTCGTCCGTTACTTTTTGTTTTTTTTTGGTGTCCATAATTTAATTGTTTGTGAAATTGTATGCCTTCTGACTGGTCATCGTGCTGAAATAAGAAATGCGGGATTATTTTCACCTTTGTGTCAAAATAGCTTATTTCGGAGATAGTTTACTGAGTGAGCAAAAACGTCTATTTTATCCAGCCACCTGGAGTGTTTTAGATGCAGCTGCCTTGATAGGTTCAGGAACTTGACAAGCCCACCAAAATGCATACCACGAGCGGAGACGATGCTGACCTGCTGCGATCCCATTGTTGTGTGACGCTTAATCAAGCTTGGACTGATACGCATTGTGCACTAGCATAACTGCTCGCTAATCAACATGCCAGGACGGGAACGGTTCAGCCTTCCCCACTGTCAGGTGACCCATCGCCGACCGGCGTCTCCGCCGAGAAGTCCACACCGGCGCCCACCGACACGTATCGCCACCGAAGCTGTGTCACGCCTAACACCGTTCCAACACTCAGCCACCACTATGATGTGTTTCGCAATCCTCTTGGATCTTGGCTATAAATATAGTGTGTTTGGGTATCATCATAAAATATGTCTACTGTGGTGAGTCATGCTACTGGTATCGCGGATTAGGGCGCTGCATGACGAACGCAGTCGATGCAGTTCCTAAGCTCCATTGCCTATAATCCTCTAAATAATCCTAAATATAATCATCTAAATTGCCACTCAACCATCGTGAGTTAGCTGCCGCAACATCACTGGAGGTAACGAGCCATTGAGACCGCTGTACATCATGTAAAGTGTGCTTTGTCTAAATTGTGAAGTGTGCTAAATTGAGTCCCACTCTGGAGCCAGCGGGGCAACGCAACTGTTGTGTGACGTCATCGTGGCAAGCCCGCGGCGATCACTCAGGCGGTGACGCCGCGACGCTGCGGCTGTGTGACGTCGTCGTGACGTATTGCACTCTGACTCCGACGAGGCGACGCCGCAGTAGTGTGACGTCAGTACGGCGTGTCCGCAGGCGCACTCGGACTCCGACGAGGCGACGCTGCAGCTGTGCGAGGTGTGCAATTCTCTGGTGTTGGACCTGGCGCGTCACCAGCGGTCCACCCACCCGGGCTGCTCGCGGCCCTGGCTCAACTCGTTCTGCGGCGCCCTGCTCGGTACGTGGCCGCTGAGGTGGCCGGCGGTGTCCCGGGCGGGTGCCCGTGGCCAGCACCAACTGTGCGAGCCGGCTCTGCTGTGGTGCAGTCGCAACGGCCGTTGGCCGGCGTCGCTGTCGGTGCCGTGTGGTGGCTGGCCGTGTCCGATGCGGGGAATGGTGATGAAGGAATCGCCTATTCGTAGACATGATTAATGGGTGCGAACGATCAAGTCTGGTCGAAGCGCCCTGGAGCACAACTAGCTAACTAACGAGAAATGAATGCATGCCGATTTGAAGAATTCGGTGTGGGAAGATCAGATGCGCTTGTCAGTCAAGTTTTCGTGTGAACGGTTGTTTGGCTTCACGGTGCGGTCGCAGGGATGTGAGAAAAAAGCGGTCGTGCTATCGTTGCTGGTGTTGACTGTGACGGAAATCGGCAGGTGTGCTGTGTTGAAACCGCCACGCTACATACGGCAGACGTATCGCCACACCGCAGCTGGAGTATGGCCGCGGTGTGGCATATGCCACCAGTGGCGTGCCACATGTCTGTGTGCGACCTGTCGCCTGTCATACTGCGCAGCTGGGGTGTGGCACGTGCCGCCAGTAACGTGCCACCTGTACCTGTATGCAATTCCAGTGCACCCGTCCCAGGCGTCGCCGGCCGGGCCCAACTACGTGCTGTGCGACGTGTGTACGGAGCGGTACTCGTCGCAGGCGCCGACTGGCCGACGCAACTCGAGCCACAGTGCGGCCGCCCGGCCAGCGGCCGACGCCGCTCCCAGCGATCTGCTGCTGGCCGCCCCCACCGACCAGGATGGTAGGTCGGGGGGGGGCGGAGCATCGTGTCTGCGGTTCACCCGGCTCCGAGGCGGTGGGAAGTTGTGTACCGTTAACGGAAGCCAGGTGGAAGTCCGATCGCCATTGCTTGCCAACGTCATGGCGAATGTTGTGTTCACATTTTAGTGTATTGGCACTGATATTTGTGACGTTTGGGGTGTTGGGTTAGAATTTATTTCCCCTCGATTGGTATCCCATTTCTTGTGCTCACGTCATCACAGTTGCAAGTTGTCGCGCCACGTAGTCTTTCCACTTCGTGACTCCTCGCTCCATCACGTCTTCCTTCCGCCCTCGTCTATCGGTGTCCTCATTTCCACTTTATTATGCAATGTTATGGCATCACATCGATTAACGCTGGCACACCTGCCTCCCGTTACGTTGCTCGCGCCAATGCGATCGTCCTCACCATTGCGTGGTCTCGTGACGCGTTGTGTCGTGACGTGACGCGGGTGGTCTCGTGACGTGACGCGCCGTGTGCCCGCAGAGCCGGAGTCGCCGCCGCTGGCGGCCTGCCCGGTCGGCCAGTCGCCGCCGTCGTCGTCGTCGGAAGTGTTCGCCCAGCTGACGCCGTTCCTGGCGTCGGAGCGGCAGCGGCCCGAACCGGTGCCGTTCGCCGAGCCGGACGCGCTGGGCGCCGGCCGCGTGCCGGCGACGACGGCGGCCGAGCCGGCGGCCGGCGGCGAGCGCGCCGAGCCGGCCGCCGGCGCGCGCCACCGCTCGCTGGGCGAGCAGGCGGCGCTGCTGACGGCCGCCTGCGACCGGTCGGCGGCGCTGCGGCAGGTGACGCGCGCCGGCCGCGTGCTGCTCTGCCGCGCCGCCGTCATGCGCGTGGTGCAGTACGTCGCCAGCAGGTGGGACGTGCTCCTCGCCCGCACCTCTCCTGTGTCTGTGCCGTGCTGCGCGTTCCCATTGGTCGTCGGTGCTATGCTGTTGCTTGCCTTGTAGTCCGTCTTTTGGTCTGACGGAGTGCACCCCGCCCGCTCAGGCAGGGGATGTTCATACAGCAGGTACGGCGTGTGGTATGTGTCAGTGTTCTCGATTACCGTTAGTGTTAAGTTACTCGTGGAAAGCAATACTATTTTCACTGTTCGGCTATTCATTTTTGTGATGTATGGCTATCGTAGTCTGAAATGTACACTGTAGGGTGCGCCATAGTCGTTAATGTATTCTATGCACTTTTCGTGACATGTTTATGTGACGTAATGTAATATAATACATTAATACGGTTATAATATGTAACTGTGACGTAGCTTTTGTTCGGTATGGCAGGATTCCCACATGCTCTCGGTGTTTGCCCCTCCCCCTCCCCGCCCGTGGTGTTCCTCGGCGCCGCCGGCAACCACGTGACCCCGCTAACCGCGTGCCGTGGGCGGGCAGCGGCAGCGAGCGTCACCTGGCCAGCACGCTGCTGGCCGTCGGCCTGGGTGACGTGCAGCTGCTGGTGCGCTTCATGTGCCTGACTGCCGCCGGCCGCGTGCAGCCGGCCGGCGAGGCGGGCTCGCCGGCGGCTGGCCGGCCGGCCGCCTCTGCCGTGGCCGCGCTGCCGGACGCGGCCGCCGCCGGCGTGCGCGCGCTGAGCCGCGCCGTCGGTGCGCTGGCGGCCGCCGACGCGGACGCGGCGCGCGTGCTGGTGCGCCTGTGCACGCAGGACCTGCTAGCGGCGACCGTGTCGGCGCTGGGCGGCGGCGGCGGCGTCGGCGCCACCAGCCTGGCCGTCACGCAGACGCTGGTGGAGCTGCTGACGGCCGGCACCATCCTCAGCTGTCAGGGTGAGTGACTGGAGTGCTGGGGCCGTGATGAGCCCTCAGGGTGGGACTGGATACCAGGTCCATCATCAGCTGCCGGGGTGAGGGAGTTGGGGTGCTGGGGCCATGCTGAGCCGTCAGGGCGGGGCTGGATCCCAGGACCATACTCGAGTGCCAGGGTAAGGGGGTTGGTCCCGTACCGTGCTGAGCCGTCAGGGTGGGACTGGATGCCGGGACCGTGCTCGGGTGTCAGGGTGAGGGACTTGGTCCTGGGACCATGCTGAGCCGTCAAGGTGGGGCTGGATCCCTGCACCATCCCCAGCTCTCAGGGTGAAGGACTTGGGGTCCTGGGACCGTGCTTAGCCGTCAGGGTGGGGCTGGACCCCGGGACCATACTCAAGTGTCAGGGTGAGACAGGATCCATGAACCACACTGAGCTGTCTGGGTTAAACGGGGTTCTAGCTCCGTACTCGGCTTTCAATGGGATAACTTGTCTTGGTTTGGTGGTGGTAATCCGCCACATCACAGCAAGACGTCCATTCCGTTTACGTTCGGTGCTCGTTGCGAGACGCCAGCCGTAGTCTGTGGCGGCTCATCCCGCGGTCCGCGGATATTATGCTCAGTGCGATGGTGTGTTCTTACAGCTTGATAACGGGTATGCGATTCCCGCCGTCGGATCTCAACATGTGCTGTACCGTGTAACAGCATCCCTCGACTTCTGCGCCGTGTTGGTGCGAACTCAGCGCCGTGTTGTAGTGTGGACACAGCGCTGTGTTAATGTCGGCACCTGTCCTTTGTCTGTGCCGTGCTGCGTGCTCCTATTGGTCGCCGGTTGCTCGCCTTGCATTCCGTCTTTTGGCCTGACGGTGTGCACCCCGCCCGCTCAGCCGACCCCCGAAAGTCTCCGCCGGGCAGTCCGGGCGGAAGTTCGCCACCGTCTGCCACCGACCCGCTCAGTCAGCTGGCGGACGCCCTCAGCGCCTGCGTGCTGTCGGTGCGGGCGTCGGCGCCACTGCGCACCTGGGCCACACAACAGCTGGTGAGTGTGCCCACCACTGCACACCTGGGCCACACAACAGCTGGTGAGTGTGCCCGCCACTGCACACCTAGGCCACACGACAGCTGGTGAGTGTGCCCGCCACTGCGCACCTGGGCCACACAACAGCTGGTGAGTGTGCCCGCCACTGCACACCTGGGCCACACAACAGCTGGTGAGTGTGCCCACCACTGCACACCTGGGCCACACAACAGCTGGTGAGTGTGCCGGCCACTGATCCACTGCGCACCTGGGCCACACAACAGCTGGTGAGTGTGCCCGCCACTGCACACCTGGGCCACACAACAGCTGGTGAGTGTGCCCCGCTACTGCACACCTGGGCCACACAACAGCTGGTGAGTGTGCCCGCCACTGATCCACTGCGCACCTGGGCCACACAACAGCTGGTGAGTGTGCCCGCCACTGCACACCTGGGCCACACAACAGCTGGTGAGTGTGCCCACCACTGCACACCTGGGCCACACAACAGCTGGTGAGTGTGCCCGCCACTGCACACCTGGGCCACACAACAGCTGGTGAGTGTGCCCGCCACTGATCCACTGCGCACATGGGCCACACAACAGCTGGTGAGTGTGCCGGCCACTGATTCACTGCATACCTGGGCCACACAACAGCTGGTGAGTGTGCCCGCCACTGATCCACTGCACACCTGGGCCACACAACAGCTGGTGAGTGTGCCGGCCACTGATTCACTGCATACCTGGGCCACACAACAGCTGGTGAGTGTGTCCGCCACTGATCCACTGCACACCTGGGCCACACAACAGCTGGTGAGTGTGCCCGCCACTGATCCACTGCACACCTGGGCCACACAACAGCTGGTGAGTGTGCCCGCCACTAATCCACTGTACACCCTGGCCACACAACAGCTGGTGAGTGTGCCCGCCACTAATCCACTGTACACCTGGGCCACACAACAGCTGGTGAGTGTGCCGGCCACTGATCCACTGCACACCTGGGCCACACAACAGCTGGTGAGTGTGCCCGCCACTAATCCACTGTACACCCTGGCCACACAACAGCTGGTGAGTGTGCCCGCCACTGATCCACTGCGCACCTGGGCCACACAACAGCTGGTGAGTGTGCCCGCCACTGATCCACTGCGCACCTGGGCCACACAACAGCTGGTGAGTGTGCCCGCCACTGATCCACTGCGCACCTGGGCCACACAACAGCTGGTGAGTGTGCCCGCCACTGCGCACCTGGGCCACACAACAGCTGGTGAGTGTGCCCGCCACTGCCACCTGGGCCACACAACAGCTGGTGAGTGTGCCCGCCACTAGTCCACTGTACACCTGGGCCACACAACAGCTGGTGAGTGTGCCCGCCACGATCCACTGCGCACCTGGGCCACACAACAGCTGGTGAGTGTGCCCGCCACTGATCCACTGCGCACCTGGGCCACACAACAGCTGGTGAGTGTGCCCGCCACTGCCACCGGGCCACACAACAGCTGGTGAGTGTGCCCGCCACTGATCCACTGCATACCTGGGCCACACAACAGCTGGTGAGTGTGCCCGCCACTGATCCACGCGCACCTGGGCCACACAACAGCTGGTGAGTGTGCCCGCCACGCACACCGGGCCACACAACAGCTGGTGAGTGTGCCCGCCACTGATCCACGCGCACCTGGGCCACACAACAGCTGGTGAGTGTGCCGGCCACTGATCCACTGCGCACATGGGCCACACAACAGCTGGTGAGTGTGCCCGCCACGATCCACGCACACCTGGGCCACACAACAGCTGGTGAGTGTGCCCGCCACTGATCCACCGCACCTGGGCCACACAACAGCTGGTGAGTGTGCCCGCCACGATCCACTGCACACCTGACCACACAACAGCTGGTGAGTGTGCCCGCCACTGATCCACGCGCACCTGGGCCACACAACAGCTGGTGAGTGTGCCCGCCACTGATTCACTGCATACCTGGGCCACACAACACTGGTGAGTGTGTCCGCCACTGATCCACTGCACACCTGGGCCACACAACAGCTGGTGAGTGTGCCGGCCACTGATCACTGCATACCTGGGCCACACAACAGCTGGTGAGTGTGTCCGCCACTGATCCACTGCACAACTGGGCCACACAACAGCTGGTGAGTGTGCCCGCCACTGATCCACTGCACACCTGGGCCACACAACAGCTGGTGAGTGTGCCCGCCACTAATCCACTGTACACCCTGGCCACACAACAGCTGGTGAGTGTGCCCGCCACTAATCCACTGTACACCTGGGCCACACAACAGCTGGTGAGTGTGCCGGCCACTGATCCACTGCACACCTGGGCCACACAACAGCTGGTGAGTGTGCCCGCCACTAATCCACTGTACACCCTGGCCACACAACAGCTGGTGAGTGTGCCCGCCACTGATCCACTGCGCACCTGGGCCACACAAAGCTGGTGAGTGTGCCCGCCACATCCACGCACACCGGGCCACACAACAGCGATGAGTGTGCCCGCCACTGATCCACTGTACACCGGGCCACACAACAGCGTAGTGTGCCCGCCACTGATCCACTGCGCACCTGGGCCACACAACACGGTGAGTGTGCCCGCCACGATCCACTGTACACCCTGGCCACACAACAGCGGTAGTGTGCCCGCCACTGATCCACTGCACACCGGGCCACACAGCTGGTGAGTGTGCCCGCCACGATCCACGCCACCTGGGCCACACAACAGCTGGTGAGTGTGCCCGCCACTGATCCACTGCACACCTGGGCCACACAGCTGGTGAGTGTGCCCGCCACTGATCCACTGCGCACCTGGGCCACACAGCTGGTGAGTGTGCCCGCCACTGATCCACTGCACACCTGGACGAAGCGATGGCAGCTGGCATGTATGTAGACAGGCGGATAAACTAACAGAGATAATAACAAGCACCGGGTGGGCATACACAGTAGCAGGGAGTTCCCCACACATATTCCCCATATCATGGGCGCTATATGACCATTGCAGTCGATGCGCCCTTTAAACCCAAATAACAAACAAACAAACAATATTCCCCATATCACATGTTTGCCTGTGAAGCACACCAGCCGCCCAGTCTGACTTCTGCTTTTGTTTCTTTACCTGTTTATACTGCTTCGCATGTGAATGCTCGTCCCTGAACACACCATAGGGAGACGTTTGCCAGCTTTATGGCAACGGGGGTAAAGGTGAACGATAATTACATTTGAGACGCATAAAGGTGTAAAATGAATCAAATATGCGTCAAGTTGATGTATGTCTCAGCATGCACATGCACACAGGAAGGGTTTGGGAGCTGCGGTAGCTCAGTCGGTAGGAAGTTTATCTCTTGTTCGTAAGATCGTTGGCTCGAATCTCATAGCCGGTGGGATTACCTGGTACACCCGCGACCAATCGGCGTGAGAGGTTGGCGACGCTATATGGCCTAGGTCCAGCAGACACATGCATCGTAAAAAGAACACATTCTACACACGAAGTAAGCAGATAGACTATGCAGATTGGATATTGTTTGAGCAGGTTTTTATCGCAGTTAAGGGGCACATCTGCATCAATTGTACACCGCCCACGCCTGGACGACAATATTCGTTTCCTTTAGTCTACGGCTTGTGGGAATTTCCACGCCTGGTTCACCAACAACTGACTCGATGTTTCCGGCGTGCTCCGCCAGGTTCGCTGTCTGTCGGTGTGCGGGTCGCCACGCCAGTCGCCGCGCCAGTCTCCGCTGCCGCCGCCCGAGGAGAGCACGCTCTGTGACCTGGGCGGCTGCATGCCCCGCCTCAGGTCACACCAGGTGCAGGGTCACGACGGCAGGGTCACCCAGGTCGCGTGGAGCGCCCACCGCAGCTGGCTGGCCACCTGGTGAGAAAGCAGCGGCCGCCAGAATTGTCCGAATGTTGGCTGTCGATTTCTGTGTATGCTCATGACCAGGGTTGCATTTGTGGTTTCGAATCATGGATGTGGATGGGAAAGTTTTTGGATAACCGAATATCGAGAGATGTTTTTCCTCAAATATGTCGCATGGAAATTTCAGTTCGCACTTCCCAGTGAATCTTGAGCACTTTGTCACAGAGCAGTTAATTGTCAAGCGGCAGCATTCAACTTACAAATGAGAAAAAAAAAAACAAGCAGATTATTTTCTTGAGAGGATAGTTTTCTGGACGCAAAACATCCAGCGCATTTTGCCATCTGTGCTCACGATACACACGCTTCGTGTTGAACCCCTGGCATTAATGCCGTCCGACACCAGCTGGAGCCCTGCAACAACGTGGCGGGAAGTATATCATATCTGAATCGCTGAAGCTGCAGTCGAATGATTAGTCGTACAGTCTCAATCAGGCATATCAGTGCATGGATGACTTTCTAACATTGATATTCGGCCGCTGTGGGGGCTACTGCGAAAAATCTGCCATGCGAGCGACTGCGACACCTGAGCTCAAGCTCAACTTCTTCTCAAACTATTTCTAGACGTGCTGCAGAGGTGATGTAGATGTGCTCTAGAAGTGATGTAGACGTGCCGGAGATGTGGTGTGGACATGCTGCAGAGGTGATGTAGATGTGCTCTAGAAGTGATGTAGACGTGCCGCAGATGTGGTGTGGACGTGCTGCAGAAGTGATGTAGACGTGCTGCAGAGGTGGTGTGGAGGTGCTGCAGAGGTGGCGCCGTCACCACCACCTGTTGCAGCGGCTGTGACGGCACGGTGCGCCTGTGGTCGGTGGGCGGCGCCGCCGTGCCGGTGCTGGAGCAGACGCTGGTGTTCCACCTGAGTCCGACCGTGTACGGCCCGGAGCTGCAGAGTCCGCTGCTGGCGCACCTCCGCTGGGGCGACGCCGGCACCATGGTGGCCGTCTGCATGGAGAACACGCTCAACGTGTGGACCGTGCCCGGTGAGATGGGCGGGGGAGTTTCCGGGAGGAGGGCATGGAGAACACGTTCAACGCGTCAAGCATGTGGTTTGCTTCTGGGTGGAGGCTGATCCTGCTGGGCCACTATGCTGGGCCCTCGGTTGGGAAACCATTCCACTCCTCTTCCGTCTTCATCTCCTCTGTTCGGATTTCACGCTGCATGCGAGTTCGAGGTGCCGTTTTGCGTTGGTCTAAAATTTGTCAACTCAAACTCTTTGTCTTACATTTGATGCATGTATTTGACCATGTGTAACTCAATCCCTTTCATATATTCTTGCAGCTACCCATCTCTTAGGAGGCAGGCTGGTTCTGACCCCCACCCCCCACCTCCTCCCCGACAGACTCACAGCTTTTCATCTCCGATGAGGCCGGCTGTATCTGACCCGACCACCTCAGACAGATTCACAGCTCTTCATCTCTGAGGAGGCCGGCTGTATCTGATCCCCGACAGACTCGCAGCTCTTCATCTCTGAGGAGGCCGGTTGTATTTAACTTCCCCCCCCCCCCCCCTGACAGACTCACAGCTCTTCATCTCGGAGGAGGCCGGCTGGATCTCGGCGCTGAGCTGGCCGGAGCCGACCGAGGAGGAGGGCGGCGGCCGGCGGCGGCCGACGCTGCTACTGGGCCGCGCCGACGGCCTGCTGGTGCTCGTCACCGCCCGCCGACAGCCGGCCGACGGCCGCGACGCCGCGGACGTCGAGTTCGGCAGGACCGAGCTGGAGCACTGCGGCCGGCGTGGAGGTGACCGGGCCGGCGGCGGTGTAGTGGGGGGGGGGCTCGGTGTAGCGAGATGGTAGGGGAGACCGGGGTGGGACTCGGTGTAGCGAGATAGCCAGCAGGGTGGGAGACCGGGGTGGGACTCGGTGTAGCGAGATAGCCAGCAGGGTGGGAGACCGGGGTGGGACTCGGTGTAGCGAGATAGCCAGCAGGGTGGGAGGCCGGGGTGGGACTCGGTGTCGTGAGATGGCGAGCAGGGGAGTGATGAGAGACCAGGGTGGTGTTCGGTGTAGCGAGATAGCGGGCAGGGATGTGATGGGAGACCAGGGTGGGCTTGGTGTAGCGAGATAGCCAGCAGGTGTGGAGAGGGCGGTGCTGGTGCAGTTGGGCATTGAAGGGTCGATCGCGGAGTTGCGACGGTTCGGCATGGAGAGGGGGTGTCTGTGGAGCGAGAGGCGGTGTGGAGGAGAAGAACTTTGTGTAGTGGCGGAGGTTGGTGTAGCGAGAGAGGTAGGCACAGAAAGAGGGACATTGGAGTGGTGGTGGTTGGTCGTCGTCAGTGTTAAACACTGGTCAGTGTGGAGTGATTGCAATACACATGGAGCTGGACATGGACGAGATGTTGTCTTCATTGTTAGGTGGCCATGGTTCAGATAATGTTCCGTAATGCCACATAACACTTGCGCCCTTCTGCCGTTGGCGCCTCTGATATGAGGTGTGTATGGTATATATGGTGGCACTGTTCTGGTATGTTATGCCCTCGCATCCCTCTGGTGCCGCCTCTCGGCCTATGTGCTGCATAGAACGTTCATTTGTCAGGCATGTGTCTAGTCCGGAGTTGTAAGATTATCGTTATCCTGGTTTTTTTATCACCCAGAGCATCATCCTGCGGATAGTTATCCTCTCCTTTTTCCCGCTGGAAGTTGGCTGTTGACACTGGCTACGGACTTATTCCGCTTTGATAACGGCTTCTAAAACTATCTGGTAAGTACAAAGGGAGGTTCTGATGCAAATAGGAGGAGATTATCCAACTTGAATGACCCTAGTAAGTTTGCCTAAATCCAACATGCCAAAATATAAGTCCAGCCTCGGCCTGGTCTGCCGTTGACTCCGGTGGCGGTCGTTGATTACCGTGGCGGCCGTTGTGTTTCAGTGGCTGTGACGCACCTGAGCTGGCCGCGCTCTGACCGCGTGTTCGCGGTGGCGTACGCCGACGGCTCTGTCCAGGTGGCCACCGTGGCTCCGGACGTGCCCGCCGTCACGCTCAACGTCGCAACGGTCAGTGGTCGGTGCTCAACGGGAATTGCCACCAATTACCACCGCGCTGGGGTGTCGCAACGGTCAGTGATCGGTGCTCAATAGACATTACCGCAACACTTGTGTGTCGCAACGGCCGGTGGTTGGCGCTCAGGTATTACAGGTATTACCGCCACACGGGAGTGTCGCAACGGTTAGTGGTTGGTCATCAACGGATATTACCGCCGCACGGGGGTGTCGCAACGGCCAGGGGTCGGGGCCCAGCAGGCATTATTCTGTGTCGAAATGGTCAATAGTTAATACCGTGATAGAACCGTCTCACTTGCTGTTGCACGGTCCGTATTTAATATCGATTAACCCAACCCTTGCCTTGTAACGACCGATGACATACCAATCCACACATAATGCCGCGGGTGCTCGGTAGCTGATGTGGATACAAACCAAAGTATGCTGCTTCACCTGCATGTCTCTGTCAAACCCACTATGTTACGGCAATGCCACCGAGCAGGCAACGTGGCTTCATCTTGCACCGGACTGTACTGTAGACTCAGCTGTACCAGGCTCCGCTTCATCTTGTACCAGAGTCAGCTCGCCGCACCCTTGTTGCTGTGCCCTACCGGTGCTCCGTCGCCCGGCAATGCAACGTTCAACCTCCACAGTGTTACGTGCGCACTCACGGATACCCCGCCCCACCCCCACACCCCCGAACAGCCGATCGCGGTTGAGTGGTCGGGCCGGTGTTTAGTTTCGCCGTGGTCCGATAGTGTGTGCTGTTGTTAGCTGGGCCGGTGCGTGTTGGTTGTTAGTTCGGCCGTGATCCGGCAGGGTGTGCTGTTGTCACTCGCTGGGCCGATGTGTGTTGGTTGTTAGTTCGGCCGTGATCCGGCAGGGTGTGCTGTTGTCACTCGCTTGGCCGATGTGTGTTGGTTGTTAGTTCCGCTGTGGTCCGACAGGGTGTGCTGTCGTCGCTGGCGCTGTCCCAGCACGCCGGCCTGCTGGCCGTGTCGGCCGACGCGGCCGAGGTGTGCCTGTTCGCCTCCGCCGACGGCCGACGCTGGCAGCCGCTGCCGCCGCTGCCGCTGGAGGCGCCACCTGTCACCGTCTGCTGGCACCCGGCCGACGGTGAGCGGCTCCGACCCGGTCCGAGCGCAGTGGCCGCCTGTCGCAGCCGGCCGAGGCATGTCAAGTGCTGCCTTCACATTGGGGGATCACCTGTGTAATTTGTCATATACTGCATCGCATATACTGCTACACGATTTATAATTCAGTTCGCTGCATGACCAACGCAGTCGATGCGCCCGTAAGCCCAAATAACCCCAGACCAATTCAGTTCCGGACCATAGCACGAGGCCATGTGTGCCATGATGAGAGTGCTGATGTATGACCTGTCTGATATTGGTGGGTGGTCGTGACTGCGACGCACTCAGCAGCTGAGGCCATATGGCGTCGCCTGTCTCTCACCCTGGCAGGAAGGGCGGGCACTGTGAGGACTCGAACCCCGTACCTCTGGCGTTCCAGACGCTCAGCTTATCCACTGAGCTAGGTGATATACCGCCACCCGTGAATATTAATAACAAGCTATTATAGCAACACCGTAGATTGATCATAATACAGTTATGGGCACAAAATGACCCTGGATGTCCCCCTGTCTCAGCAGTCGGCGACAGTGTGCGGCTGTGGACTTCACCTCCTGTCTCGGCAGTCGGTGACACCGCGCGGCTGTGGACGTTACCCCCCCTGTCTCGGCAGAGTCGGTGACACCGCCCGGCTGTGGACCTCACCTGCCCGTCTCAGTAGGGTCGGCGACAGTGTGCGGCTGTGGACTTCACCTCCTCGGCAGTCGGTACCGCGGGCTCCCCCCCGTCTCAGTAGGGTCGGCGACAGTGTGCGGCTGTGGACTTCACCTCCTGTCTCGGCAGTCGGTGACACCGCGCGGCTGTGGACCTCACCTGCCCGTCTCAGTAGGGTCGGCGACAGTGTGCGGCTGTGGACCTCACTCTCCCCCCCGTCTCGGCAGAGTCGGCGACACCACGCGGCTCGGAGCTGCTGCTGTGCGGCGCCATGGACGGCGCCACTGCCGTGTGGCTGGCCACCCCGGCCGGCGGCACCTGGACGAGTCGCCGCTGTCTGCGGTTGCGGGGACACCCCAGCTACCCGGTCACCGCGGTGGCGGCGCACCCCGCCGGTCTGGCGCTGGCCACAGGTGAGCGGCGGCGGGAGACGCTCGTGGCGGCTGACGGGGGCCGCTCGTGGCGGCTGACGGGAGACGCTCGTGACGACTGACGGGGGCCGCTCGTGGCGGCTGACGGGAGACGCTCGTGACGACTGACGGGGGCCGCTCGTGGCGGCTGACGGGAGACGCTCGTGACGACTGACGGGGGCCGCTCGTGGCGGCTGACGGGAGACGCTCGTGACGACTGACGGTGGCCGCTCGTGGCGGCTGACGGGGGCCGCTCGTGGCGGCTGACGGGGGTCGCTCGTGACGACTGACGGGGGCCGCTCGTGGCGGCTGACGGGGGTCGCTCGTGACGACTGACGGGGGCCGCTCGTGGCGGCTGACGGGGGTCGCCCGTGACAGCGTGATGGGGTGACTCCCAGCCCAGCTGGTGTTCTAGCTGCCCGCGGGAGGGTCGTGTGCATCCTCGAGGTGACTGGCCAGGGCATGTCAGAAGGTGTACGTGGTGACATCCGGAAGGAAAGTGACGGGTAGACTGGTAACTGGAATGCGATGTGCATTGTCCCAAGACTTGAAGATGGATGGTACTAGCACCAGTTGCGATCGCTTAAGCAACGGGGCTCTCGCAGGAGCGCAGTTTGTTGTGGGCTCGGTGTGCCTCC
Organism: Ashinkailepas kermadecensis; assembly: GCA_034440615.1. Lineage (NCBI taxonomy): Eukaryota > Metazoa > Arthropoda > Thecostraca > Neolepadidae > Ashinkailepas > Ashinkailepas kermadecensis. The sequence goes on along the minus strand of JAOTOM010005076.1, from coordinate 342,256 downwards.
TGTTAACGAACTATTGAGCCGACGCAGTACTGCGAGACCTTTGGAATGGCACCTTCGCACTGTTGACCCCTGCTTTGAATTGTCTTAACACGCGCACTGGAGGGGGGGGGGCGAAATCCGCCCACCCCTCCGGTTTTTCGCAAATAACTGCAGATTTTACCGGTCGATATACGCAATTTTCGGTGTACCTGCTTAAAAATGAACGGCGCGTCGTTTAAAGCAAGAAAAATGGAAATCGCCCGAAAATGTTTCAAGTTAGGGGCCGCTAAAGTCAAAAAATGTTATAGCGCCAAACCACAAAAATCGGCGCAGATGCGCTCCCAGTATACTGACAAAAGGGAAGTGTTCTAGGCAACACTAGGGACTTGTTTGATGCATATTGATATGCTGTATAGTTTCAAGGTCATGTTAGGTCACCAAGGTCAAGTCAGGTCAAGTTCATGACAGGTTAATGGAACCAAACTTGATCAACTGGAATGTTGCCATAAATGCACTACTGGTTGTCATTTGTACTGTTTATCATTGCGTTTCCATACTTTACTCATGTACTTCACTCCCTTCTTCACGAAGCCGATTGCTCCGAGCTGCCCGACGGAGCAGTCGGGCGGGCGGCCGGTTCCGGTAACGGGAACAGTTAACTGACCTGATAAAGTGGTGCTATGTAGGTGACGTGAGGTCAAATGTTGGGTCTATCATCTGCATTGCATCATTAGTAATGTCCAAAACATCATTGATGCCCATTTTTGAGCATTTAAACACAATCACAGCGATCCATAACGATGACAAGCCAAGCCACGCAAAACCGGAAAATTTTGCCAATCTGACCTCATTTGACCTTGAAGATATGGACCTAAGGTCACGAAAATTGCACACAATAGAGTTCACTACCGTGCCCATCCACCCTGCGAATTTCGTTCCTCCAGCCTTACTAGGAGCCGAGATCTTAGGGGTGGCGGAATCCGCCCCCCCCTCCAGTGCGCGTAATTCTCAGGGGCCCTCCAGGGCGCGTGTTAAGAGCTGAAACAGATGTTAGTACAACAATTGTTGCCGTGTACTCTGCATCACGTGCATATAATGTCCAACCATCTGCCTTGCTCTCTTCTGCGTGTACTGTGGTAGAAACGCGCTACGTTGTTTCAGTGATATGATCGGTATGTTTGTGTGCGTGTTCAGTTGTACTGGCTACTCCAAGTTTATGGTCAGTATGGCGAATGTGTAGACATGTATTATTTAGGCTGCTTCAAGTGCATGCTCAGCGTGGTGAAAATTTGTACGTGATGTGACGTTTGATGAGTATTTTGCACATGTTGTGACATATTTCAGGCTGTTTCAAGGGCATGACTGCTATGGGGAACATTTGCACGTGGTGTGGCGTTTGATGAGTATCGTGCACGTGTTGTGACGTGTTCCAGGCTGCTTCAAGGGTATGATCGGCATTGTGAACACTTGTACGTGGTGTAGCGTTTAATGAGTATCGTGCACGTATTGTGACGTGTTCCAGGCTGCTTTAAGGGTATGATGGGCATGGTGAACACTTGCACGTGGTGTGACGTTTGATGAGTATCGTGCACGTGTCGTGTTCCAGGCTGCTTCAAGGGCATGATCGGCATGGTGAACGTCTGGTCGCTGGTGGACGGCGCGCTGCTGCAGACGCTGGTCGGCGCCGGAGGTGTTTACAGTCTCGCCTGGATGGACGACGTTGCGCTAGCCGCCAGTTTTGCCCGCTCAAAGGTGAGCCCCGCCGAGTTGTACTGGAGGAGGCGACAGTGCCGTCCCCCCCCCCCCCCACCCTCTCCCCGGTCCAGTTGGAGGGTGGGTGGCCTCCGTCGGGACTGGACTGGAGGTGAGCCCTCACCAGCAATGGTGCTAGCAGCGCAACACCTGGACCTAGAACCTTTATCGTTATCGTGTGTGAGGCGGTGTGCCGAAGCTTGACCAATCAGCGATCGGATAGCGATGATGCACCGACCGAAAGGTTGTGGGCTAGAGCCACACCTGTCGCTTCCAGTCGGCGTGAGAGATTGGCGACGCCTTGTGATCCAACAGTCGACGCGTCGTGAAGCCAATGGCCGTCGTCTGGTTACCGGTCAAGTTTCGATGGTGAGGGTGTTGACCTGCCCCGGTGACCCCGGTGTCCACCACAGGAACTGGTGTCCGGGATGGAAGTGTGGTGACAGGTGGCGTCGCGTGTCGGGCGACCCGACCTGACCTGACCAGTTCGCCCCGCCGCAGGACGTGGCGGCGTTCTCGGTCGAGCCGGCCGAACTGCGGCGTCTGCAGCCGCTGGCCACCGCCAGGGCGGCGCTGGTGTCGCTCGGCGTGGATCGCCTGCACCACATGCCGTGCCTGCGCCTGCTGCTGGTGCTGCTGCCGCAGCTGATGGCGCAGCAGTACACCTTCGAGAAGCCGACCGGTGAGGCGGGCCGACGGCCGGCGTCGGAGTCGGCGCTCGGTTGTGGTTTGGACAGCCTCTGCGATGGTAGGGGCAGTCTTGGCACATGTATTGAGTCTTCAGCTTAGCAGCGACAGGTCTGGCTTGGGAGTCCACCAGTGTGTAAGGTCTCCATCTTGAGAAGTTGGGTAGAAAGCGACATATGGGAACAGTATTGCATGCTGGGTTAGATATGCTAATTGTATTTGCATCTTAAGTGGCTCGCCTCAACTGCATCCTGCGAATTTCTGGTATTGTTAAAATCAGCTGGTATTGATGTTCTTCCGTTTCAAGGGCTTTTAGTGTTTGCGCACCTTCCACTAAACTGTAGCTGCATAAACTGTGTAAATAACTGCATAATCACGCTTGCATGCAAAATGAACGCATTTATTGAGCTTAATTATTTTTATTGACATAGTTTATTGACATATTTAAGAGTGGACTGTTATATTTGCAGTTGACGCGTGACTGAAGATGGATTTGGACACGCTGGCAGTATACCGGCAGCAGAGTGACAGCCTAACAGTCCCACTGACCAACGCGCTAACCTGAGCGGCGTGTGACTGTGTGTGTTGCAGTAGTGGCCGGCGACCAGCTGGTACACAGCGGCTACCTGCAGGCGCTGACGTCACTGGCGCTGGCGCTGCAGCTGGACCGCGTGCTGTGCTACCAGCCGGCACCCGTCTACTGTAGGCACCTGCAGCGCGGTCAGTGGCGCAGCCGCCAGCGGTAGCGTAGCCGCGTGCGGCGCTCTGAGGTGGTGTGGTCGGTGTGGTAGGTTTTGTTAGTAGCGTGGATACAACAATGTCGCCGCCTCCAGAAGTGGAGCAGCTTGTACTGGTGCAACTGCCTGTGGTACCTCGTAGTCAGTGTGGTATTATCGTCCGGACGCGTAGCTACATTGCTGTAGCCACAGCGGTTATCTAACACGGTAGTAGTGTAGCCATTCAGTAGCAACGGTGCAGTCCGACTTTGTGTAAGGGGAGGATCCAGCATCTGGCGGGCCTCCATTTCCAGGTGCGCCTGTGCTTCCCTTCCAGGGCACCTGCCGCTAGAGGGGGGGGGGGGGCTGTAGTCCACCCGGTCCTCCCTGGCTGCGCCGTTGTTCACTATCATTGTAGCTGTCTCCTACGTAGTCGGCGTCAGAGGTGTAGACAGTGTGATCATTTGCGCCAGCTGTTTAGTTGGGGATTAGATGCAACTGGAATACTACATTCCAGGGTGGTGGTGTCAGGTGGAACACGGTTAATTATGATTACCGTGATAACTCTCAGCGTCAGGCCTGGCGATGCTGTATAAAACGGAGCAAGTAAGCCAGCACCAAAGTATGGAGTGGGCTGCAGTTCCCGGAGGATCGGCGATTGCTTGGTCCATGCTGGTTTTTTGTGTGTTACCCGGCTGACATCAGTGCTCGAGATGAGCTGATCGTGAAGCGAATGGAGGCCAGTGTTTACCGTCCTGACAGTGAATGTGGGCCGATAGTTTTGGACAATGTGGCGTTTAACGTTTGGACAATGTGGGGCGGCATTGTCGACCCCGCCCCGGGCGGCCGTGTCCACCGTTGGCCGACGTGACCGTGAGCCCCTGCCCGCAGCTCCCGAGTGGGCGTGGCTGCTGAGCTACTGCCGGGCGGCGCACGTGGCGCACTCGCTGCTGACCCGCCAGCCGCTGCCCGAGCTGTTCCTCGCCACCGAAGGTCGGTACGGCTGGCGGCGCCGGCGGGCGGGGCCGGTGGCGCGCCGTGTGTCCGTGCCGCCACCGTGTGCGGCCGGCAGGCTGGTGCTGCCGTCTGTGTGCGGTTGCGGCGATGCGTTACACTGACAATGACAATGCCGATGACGTGTGCGTTGTGGAATGTGTGTGGGGCTGCAGCGACGTCGACGTTATCCGTTGATCCTCCTTTAGGCGTGTGTTGGCAAGTTGCTGTTGCTTGAGGTCAAATGGTTGCGAGCGGTGGTGGAGCTCGCCCCCTGTTGGTGTGACCACAACCTCTGATTTGTCTGGGCGCTGTATAACCAATGCAGTTGATGCGCCCAAAAACCCTAATAACTAACCAACTCTGATTTGTCGATAGGCACGATCAGAACGCTTGTGGTGGCCATCCCCGTCGGTGTCACCTGCTCCTCCCCCTCCCCCTCTGACCGCCACCGTCGGTGTTACCTGTCCCCTCTCCTCTGACCACCCCGTCGGTGTTACCTACCCCCTCGCCTCTGACCACCCCGTTGGTATATTTCCTGCCCCCCCCCCCTTTCTGACTACCCCCGTCGGTGTTACCTGCCCCCTCTCCTCTGACCACCCCCGTCGGTGTTACCTGCCCCCTCGCCTCTGACCACCCCCGTCGGTGTTACCTGCCCCCTCGCCTCTGACCACCCCCGTCGGTGCTACTTGTCTCCTCCCCTCTGACCACCCCGTCGGTGTTACCTGCCCCCTCTCCTCTGACCACCCCGTCGGTGTTACCTGCCCCCTGACCGCGCCGTCGGTCGGCAGCCGACGACGAGGAGGAGGCCGAGACGGAGCCGCGCGCCGCCGACAACGGCGCCTGGACGCTGGCGCAGGACGCCGAGCTGATGGCCTGGGCCACCCAGCACCCGCACGACTGGCAGCTGGGCGGCGGCTGCAGCTCCTACCTGTGGGGCTCGGGCCGCCACGGTCAGGTGAGCGGCGCCCCGGCCATCCTCAGCGCCACCGTTTTCGCCAGGGTGTGTCGGTCGTCTTCGCGGCCGCCGCGAGGTGGCGGCCTTACCATCATCGCCGCCACCGCGAGGTGGCGGCCTCCGCTTCCTGGTCCGGATGGTTGCTACTACCGTCCGTGACCACTGCTGTCTCTGTGCGTGTATAACCTGGCGGCGCCCCCTGAGCCATTGTTTCACTCTGTGACTGTGCGTGGGTGCTGCCGTCTGCCGGTGTATCTGTCGGCCTTCGCGTCCGTAGCTGTCGCTATGCGTAGCTACTCCTACCTGTCCTCCTACTACTCCCTACCTGTATGTGTCTGTCTCATTTCCTCTGTCTACTTCCATATCTTCGTTTCCATGACTGTCCCCCTTGTGTGTAGTCACCCGTGTGTCTGTTCATCTCTTACGTTTCCGTGTTGGTCTGCTTGCGTATCCCTGTGTGCATGACTGTCCTTTCCGCTTGTCGTGTTCCTTCTGTCTGTTGATCCTCTCCCGTCTCGCCGTGTCTGTCTGCTGGCGTATCTCCGTCTCGATGACTGTCCTCTCTGTGTGCTTTCCCCCGCCTGTCTCTTGATCCTCTCCCGTCTGGCCGTGTCTGTCTGCTGATCCTCTCCCGTCTGGCCGTGTCTGTCTGCTGATCCTCTCCTGTCTCGCCGTGTCTGTCTGCTGATCCTCTCCCGTCTGGCCGTGTCTGTCTGCTGATCATCTCCCGTCTCGCCGTGTCTGTCTGCTGATCCTCTCCCGTCTCGCCGTGTCTGTCTGCTGATCCTCTCCCGTCTGGCCGTGTCTGTCTGCTGATCCTCTCCCGTCTGGCCGTGTCTATCTGCTGATCCTCTCCCGTCTGGCCGTGTTTGTCTGCTGATCCTCTCCCGTCTGGCCGTGTCTGTCTGCTGATCCTCTCCCGTCTGGCCGTGTCTATCTGCTGATCCTCTCCCGTCTGGCCGTGTTTGTCTGCTGATCCTCTCCCGTCTCGCCGTGTCTGTCTGCTGATCCTCTTCCGTCTGGTCGTGTCTGTCTGCCTATCATCTCCCGTCTCGCCGTGTCTGTCTGCTGATCCTCTCCCGTCTCGCCGTGTCTGTCTGCTGATCCTCTTCCGTCTGGCCGTGTCTGTCTGCTGATCCTCTCCCGTCTCGCCGTGTCTGTCTGCTGATCCTCTCCCATCTGGCCGTGTCTGTCTGCCGATCATCTCCCGTCTCGCCGTGTCTGTCTGCTGATCCTCTCCCGTCTCGCCGTGTCTGTCTGCTGATCCTCTCCCGTCTGGCCGTGTCTGTCTGCTGATCCTCTCCCGTCTGGCCGTGTCTGTCTGCTGATCCTCTCCCGTCTGGCCGTGTCTGTCTGCTGATCATCTCCCGGCTCGCCGTGTCTGTCTGCTGATCCTCTCCCATCTGGCCGTGTCTGTCTGCTGATCCTCTCCCATCTGGCCGTGTCTGTCTGCTGATCCTCTCCCATCTGGCCGTGTCTGTCTGCTGATCCTCTCCCGTCTCGCCGTGTCTGTCTGCTGATCATCTCCCGTCTCGCCGTGTCCGTCTGCTGATCCTCTCCCATCTGGCGGTGTCTGTCTGCTGATCCTCTCCCGTCTCGCCGTGTCTGTCTGCTGATCCTCTCCCGTCTCGCCGTGTCTGTCTGCTGATCCTCTCCCGTCTCGCCGTGTCTGTCTGCTGATCCTCTCCCGTCTCGCCGTGTCCGTGTGCTCGCGTATCTCCGTCCCGACGCCTGTGTGCCGCCGTGGGGTCGCTCCGTGCCCGCACCGCTGACCTGACCTGACCGCACCGCTGACCTGACCGCACCGCTGACCTGACCGCCGCCGGGCTGCACCAGCTGACGGACACGCGCTCGACGTTCTCGCCGAGCCCGGCCCACTCGTTCAGCACGGCGCAGACGGTGGTGTGCGGCCAGAACTGCACGTTCGTCATCCAGGCCAACGGCACCGTGCTGGCCTGCGGCGAGGGCAACTACGGTCGACTGGGCCAGGGCAACAGCGACGACCTGCACGTGCTCACCATCATCAGCGGACTGCAGGGTCAGTGCCGGCCGAGACTGGGCGACGGGGTGGCCGGGCGGGAGGGTGACTGGTGAAGCGGGGTAGTATGAGGAAAATCGTTTTCTCTAAGCAGTCGGGCCAGGAGTCTGATGGGAATGACAGCTGCCGGGTCTGATGGGAATGCGGATTTTTGGTTATCAGCAGTGTAAAATGTGTAGCGTGTTTCTAGTTTTTTTTTCTCCCCTCAATCTCACTTTTGACTATGCAAATAAAAATGTTGAGCGATATTCACTTCCATGGCCAACTGACAGCAGGGGTGTAATTTCTACACGGTAGGTGTTTCACGTTATGCGACTTGACCTGTCGCACGGTTTCCCACGTTATGGGTACATAAATAAAGTAGCCTAAATAAAGGAAGCAAAATATTTCGTAATTAAATTCATTTAAGCATAACGTTAGGCGTCATGAGCGGACATAATACCGGTGGCGCCGCTCTTGTGGTGGGCTTGTGAAGGAACACCACCAGAGTGGGCTTGCTATGATTAATGCTATATTCTAGTTTCTAGAGGAGGTGCAAGTAATTTCCAATAGTCAAATTTGAACAACATTGAAACAAGCTCTCTTATGATGTGTAGTTCGTTTTATTATCAAATCATTTCACCCGGTCATTTTGCCCTTAAAGTGAAATGGGAGCAATTGGCTACTCAACATCTTGTAACAAAAACGTATCATACATCTGTGTGATGTGCTGACAATTAGGGGACGAGTGGTCTAGGGGCAAGATGCTCGTCTCGCAATCGAAAGATTGTGGGTTCGAATCTCACCTGTCGCTACTCTTCGCCCGCGACCAATCGGCGTGAGAGATTGGCGACGCTATATGACTCAACGGTCGACGTGTCGTAAAAACCAATAACCAACCAACCTGTGCTGACAATTTGCAATGTTCTTAACTAAACTAAAATCGAACATGCTACATTGTTATATCATCTTGGGTAACTTCCATGAAGGTCGAACCCTGTCACTTTTGCACTCAATTCCAGAATTTGTGTCCCAAGTTATCACATTGTATTCCTTAATTGTATATCAGATGGTCTACATTACCGAATTAATTTCAATGGTCTCAAATAAACCGGCATAAAATCAGCTGCCTTCTGATGTCATACTCGACTACTTTTATAGATATCTAACCCTGTCATTTTTGCACTCAATTTCAGGATTTGTGTCTCGAATTATCACATTGTATTCCTTTAAATTGTGTATCAGATGTTCTACATTAACGAATTCATTCCAATGGTCTTAAATATAACGGCATAAAATCAGCTGCCTTCTGATGCCATACCCGACTACTTTTATAGATATCTAACCCTGTCATTTTTAAAACTAAATTTCAGGATTTCTGTTTTGAATTATCATATTGTATTCCTTTTAATTATACATCAGATGTTCTACATTACTGAATTAATTTCTAATAGCCTCAAATAAACCGGCATAAAATCATCCGCCTTCTGATGCCATATTCGACTACTTTTATATATATCTAACCCTGTCATTTTTGTACTCAATTTCAGGATTTGTGTCTCGAATTATCACATCGTATTCCTTTAAATTTCATATCAGATGTTCCACATTATCGAATTAATTGCAAGTGGTCTCAAATAAACTGACATAAAATCAGCTGCCTTCTGATGCCATACTCGACTACTTTCAAAGATATCTAACCCTGCATTTTTTACCTTTTAACATGAAGCTTTCCGGCATTATTGAGGTTCTGGCATGGCTCGATGCACGTCAAGCGCTAACGGTTGCTGCCCAGAGGATCCGTAGGGCCGCCGAGGGGTGGCACGACAAAAAGTAAAGTTCCACCCTTCAACAATACTAAGCAACATCGATTCTGCCACGCCAAAATGGTGTAGGTGAAATTCACGGTTGTAGATGCATTCTTTCCATTCAACGCCCATAAGCGTAATGTTCTGAAACAATATCGAGAAAACCTGTCGGGCTCAGCTCCAGTGGTGGCGGAACTCATGCCAGGCACATCGCCTTTCGCTTCAAATATGAAATATACCTGTAACTTTGGCGTTGGGACCCATTAACAGTCAGGGAATGGTCCGCGCCCCCAAGCGCGCCCCGCCATATTATGAATGTCTGGCGGTCGGGGACGGTCCGCGGGCCGCGGGATCCGCCGGCTATGGTGGAAAATAGTTCCAGAAGCCAATACGCAAAGTAACAAAATGCGCAATATATCACTGTAAGTGGCAATGAAATTGACGTCTGAAGGCAAGCTAACTTTAATAAATGCATTTCGCATCATATTTTATGGAGAAAGAGCCTCATAAATTGTAACTATATTCTTCGCGCACACACTGGTGAACATCCGTGCGCGCTTGTCGCAGGCGCATATTTCAGAGTCCTTGAATGGCATCAGGAACCTACCTGTTTTCTTTCTTTTCTGGAGATCCCCTGATGTCCGCATTAACATTGCGTCTGACGCCTAACGAACAAATGCCATGATTTTTATTTCACCTCCACATGGACGTATCTACCGTTTAGGTGTCATTTTCTACCCAGATTGTCTAATCGTATTGCATTGGACGGTGCCGGGTAGGTGCATGTCGGGGCCTGTGCCGGACGGGTGGGTGCCAGTGACACCAGGCCGGCTGGGCAGGCTTCGTGTCGGGGTCTGTGTCGGACGGGTGGGTGCCAGTGACACCAGGCCGGCTGGGCAGGCTTCGTGTCGGGGTCTGTGCCGGACGGGTGGGTGCCAGTGACACCAGGCCGGCTGGGCAGGCTTCGTGTCGGGGTCTGTGTCGGACGGGTGGGTGCCAGTGACACCAGGCCGGCTGGGCAGGCTTCGTGTCGGGGTCTGTGCCGGACGGGTGGGTGGAGTAACACCAGGCCGGCTGGGCAGGCTTCGTGTCGGGGTCTGTGCCGGACGGGTGGGTGCCAGTGACACCAGGCCGGCTGGGCAGGCTTCGTGTCGGGGTCTGTGCCGGACGGGTGGGTGCCAGTGACACCAGGCCGGCTGGGCAGGCTTCGTGTCGGGGTCTGTGCCGGACGGGTGGGTGCCAGTGACACCAGGCCGGCTGGGCAGGCTTCGTGTCGGGGTCTGTGTCGGACGGGTGGGTGCCAGTGACACCAGGCCGGCTGGGCAGGCTTCGTGTCGGGGTCTGTGTCGGACGGGTGGGTGCCAGTGACACCAGGCCGGCTGGGCAGGCTTCGTGTCGGGGTCTGTGCCGGACGGGTGGGTGCCAGTGACACCAGGCCGGCTGGGCAGGCTTCGTGTCGGGGTCTGTGTCGGACGGGTGGGCGCGAGTAACACCAGGCCGGCTGGGCAGGCTTCGTGATTGTGCAACTGTCGACGTCGACCGGCTCCGACGGCCACTCGCTGGCGCTGGCCGAGTCGGGCGAGGTGTTCTCCTGGGGCGACGGCGACTACGGCAAGCTGGGCCACGGCAACTCCGACCGGCAGCGGCGGCCGCGCCAGGTGGAGGCCCTCCAGGGAGAGGAGGTGGTGCAGGTGAGAATATGGTCGGCAGAGGAGGTGGTACAGCTGGGAATGCCACTTGGCTAAGATGCAGACTGACGTACATGGAACGAGGGAGGCGACGAGCCCCAAAATCCCAAAGACACTGGGACCAGGGAGGTTTTTGATAGGTTAGCCCAGCTTTACATGCGATGGCCATTTTCGTGGGGAAAAAGATCGAGGAAATGCGCACGAGGTCGTAGAGGAGCTTAGCAAGGGACAGCTCTAGGAAAGGGAATGACATCAGCTACCCAGTCCCATTGTTTGTGGCGAGTTGACGGAAGTGATGATGGAAAATTAGGACAGCTTGTGAGAGTGAAAATATAAGTTGCATTTACATGGTACGAGAACAAGAACTAATCCGGACTGATACGCTAATGCCATCGCCGCATTTCACATCTTTCGGTAATAGCCGTAAGTCCCTAATGTGTCCTTGAGGTTGTAGTGTCACATTTTGCACGTGACCCCCATATTGGCCTGTGATCCGTGAACCTACCTCCTGGCCCGGGACCATGTTTACGGTAACGGTAGCAGGTAACCGATCATCCCCTCTGATGATCTGAGCCAGGCAGAGGATCATCCCCTCTGATGATCCGGGACAGGTAACGGATCGTCCCCTGCGATGATCCGTTACCCACGGGTTTGAGCCGTAACCTGAAATCGCACACGATGACCCAGCTTGACCTGCGTGTCGTCTCCTCAGGTGATGTGCGGCTTCAAACACTCTGCGGTAGTCACCGCCGACGGCAAGCTCTTCACCTTCGGCAGCGGCGACTACGGCCGACTCGGTCTGGGCAGCACCGAGAACAAGAAGCTGCCAGAGCGGGTCACTGCGTTTGAGGGCGTGCGCGTCGGTCAGGTGGGGGTTGCCAGGTGTACACAGCACAGACGATGATCATGTTTTAAAGACGTGCCATGCTTTCTTGTGGTGCTTTGTGGCGATGTATGTTCTTGTTTTGTGTTCGAATTATTCCTGTTCTTGTCCAGTGACACGCTCCAAAATTTAGGTTATATTGCTGACGAGTTGTTAAGTGATTCACGTCTCTTCGGGGCTGGTTGCGTCGAATGACGTGAACTTGGCCGGATTTTGCGTAGATGCTGGCATTGGAAGGTGCCTAGGCTAAAGGGAGCGATGCGAAGGGATAGGCCTTAGTCAGTGTGGATTCAAGCTTGTATCCGTGGTCGTACTGTGACCTTCACGGTCCAGGACAACTCATCCTTGTTGTTTGCTTCGACTTCAGAAGGTTCGGTTCTCACCTGATCTGGGTGGTTTTGAGAAACAGCCGAGGAAAAGGACCATTGTTCAAAAGCGGTTTTGGTTGTGATTCGCGAGATGCGTTAGATTGTGAAAATATGTACGCTCGATTCACTGGCGAATCCAGACTAAATCGGACTCATGTCTGGTGTCAAGAGCCTTCGACGTGAGTGTATGGTCCGATGAAGCTGTTTGTATGAGTAGTGGTCTAATGGCGTGATGGTGTGAAGTGGTGAAGCCAAGGGCAGGTGGGCTTCAGCTGTCCAGCTGATAGTGTTATGCGCCGCCAGGTGGCGTGCGGCCTGAACCACACCCTGGCCGTGTCGGCCGACGGCAGCTGCGTCTGGGCCTTCGGAGACGGCGACCACGGAAAACTCGGTCTGGGCAGCACCGTCTCCAAGATGTCACCTGAGGTGCGGCCCCATCCCCATACCCGTCCCCCGCCCCGGCTGAGCGGCGTCGGTAGTGCAGTGGTTGAGCTGAGCGTCTGGCGTGCCAGAGGTGCGGGGTTCAATTCCCCGTGATGCCCGCCCTTTCTGCCAGGGTGACGCTATGCGACCTCAGCTGTTGGGTGCGTCGTAAAGCTACGACCAACCGAGTCCCGGCAGAGAGATGGCCTTGTATGGGCGGATGTTGTGCCGTGCGGTGCACCCAGGGGACGCGTGGCGCAACGTTTGTACAGGACATAGTTTGGAGGTCAGGCAGGGGATGGAGGAGACGTAGGTCATTCATGCTTTCCATGACTTGACATTCGTTGTTCCGGTGTACACGGTGTAAAGTCGTCCTCTGTGCCCAACCGAAATGTTTCGCACTGCGTTCGAGCAATCTGTCACCTGAAAGGTGGAATTGCATTTTTGGCACACCCCAATAAGTTATGCACACCACTTTCTACACAGTACGGTCAAGTCCACGCTGGAAAATGTTGATGTGCTCGTGTCAGGTCAAGAGGTGCTTTGGCGCCTCGTGATGCTCATCTGTATCTAATTTCCGCTTATGACATTCTTTTCATATTAGTGGGATAAATCAGTTCAAAATGTGTCACAATAATGCGGCACCGGTGTTCTTGGAATACGACACATTTCACAATCATTAAATGGTATTGGTTAATGAGAACATTGATACCTTTGAAACGATGTACGAAAAAACTCCTTGGGAGTTCTTGGACTCTGATCATTGATGTGATTAATTATATCACAGTGGACTGGGAAGTGACTTCCATTGATTTGGCGGATCATTGTTTCATAAAAAGGTGTCTGAAACCATGAATGTGTTTCATATACTTCACTATAACATATACTGGTTGTTGAACTGGACTTCCGTAGTCCGTAAATGCATCATCTTCATGCGTGTCTGTCATGTATGTCTGTCGCATATTTTGTTGTGCCTCCTGGCATATTTGGTGCTTCATTCCAGGCGTGCCTGACATACTCGAGAACGGTTACACTTTATGGCAACGCGGTTAGGCAGGCTGTTCGGTCTGTTCTGACTGGCGGAAGCGTGATCACCACTCGAGGGCGCGCCGCCGAACCCCCATAGCACGGAACGGAGGGCCCGGTTTAGCAGCAGTGGCCTAGGTGAAATAAATCAGATCAGATCAACAGGTGAAATAAATCAGATCAGATCAATCCAAGCCGGCCGAGTCCGGATGTCCAGTCGCGCACCGTTCCCACTCTGTTCCACCACGAGGCAACCCGCCCGGCCCGTTTGCTACCGCAGCTCTTCCGTGATGTCAACCCCAACTGACGTGACGCCCGTTCTGTTCCACCACGAGGCAGCCCGCCCGACCCGCTTGCTACCGCAGCTCTAGCGTGATGCCAGAGTCCCAGCTGACGTGGCGCCCGTTCTGTTCCACCACGAGGCGGCAGCCCAGCCGACCGTTCGCTGCCGCATCTCTAGCGTGATGCCAGTCCCAGCTGACGTGACGCCCGTTCCCCAGCCGGTGGAGGCCATGTCGGGTCTGGGGGTGCGCAAGGTGCTGTGCGGCGGCCAGTTCACCGTGTTCCTGACGCACTGCGGTCAGCTGTACACGTGCGGCATCGACCGACTCATCGGGCAGCCGGACAGCAGGATGCGCGGACACACGAGGCCGCAGCAGGTACCGCCGCCTGCCTGCCGCTCGGCTCGTGCTTCGTGACCGGGTGGTGATGTGACACGACCCATGGTCTGTGACCCTTGGGTGGTGGGAGTCCATGGCCGGGTAGCGTTGTACCCTGACTTGTGACCCCTATATGGCGTGAATCCATGACAGGGCAGCATTGTACCCGTGAGCTGTGACTCTCCAGGTGGCGGTATTCCATGACCGGGCGGTGCTATACAGCCTGACTTCTGACCGTGATGACCCGTGGCCAGATGGTGGGACTGCGGGACCGGGTGGTGGTGGGCGTGACGGTCGGCGCTACACGGCCTGACCTCTGACCGCTATGACCCGTAGTCGGTCTGCGGGACCGGGTGGTGGTGAACGTGGCAGTGCTATGCGGCCTGACCTCTGACCGTGATGACTCGTGGCCAGGTGGTCGGACTACGGGACCGGGTGGTGGTGGACGTGGCGGTGGGCGCCGAGCACACGCTCGCGCTGACCGCCGACGGCGACGTGTTCGGCTGGGGCAGCAACAACGACGGCCAGCTGGGGCTTGGCCACACCGCCGCCGCTCGGGAGCCGCAACAGCTGGCCGCACTCTCCGGCAAGAACATCCGCCAGGTGGGTCTGCGCGCGGGGTCAGCTCGGAGCGGCGCCGGCCCGGCGCGGTCTCCGTCGAGGCGACGTGTCCCCGCAGCTGATCCGGTGTCGTCGGTGGCTCGGAGACAGCCGGGGCGCCAGATAACCACTAGCAGATCACGCTCCCTTAAACACGAAGCATCAGTCAATACTCGGAGACAGCCATCACAGTTGCCGGTTTAGTCGCGTGATTGGTTTGTGTTCTACACCGTGTTATGACAGATGTGGCTGCTGTACCGAACGTGTTCACTATCGGCCCCGGCCGGACTGGTGGCCGTCTTGTGCTGTGCCGTGCTGTGCCGTCCTGTGCTGTTCTGTACTGTGCTGTGGGTGGGGCGACGTGACGCAGTATCGCCGCGACAGTACAGTGGGCGTCGCCTGCTGGAGGCTGAGCTGTCGAGCAGTGGTGACGTGATCAGTAGTGGCGAGACTGGCGTCACCATGCACCGGCGCACCGCGCGGTGGTCCTGCAGGTACAGGATTGGCCACCGCGTGGCGACAGTAGGCTTGTGGACCAGTGGCGACTGTGCTCTCTCGGCAGCCCGCACGCCGTGCACCGTATTGCGTCCAATTTTAGCGGAAGCGCAGCAATTTCAGAAATATGCAAAGCGCATTTTGATAGTTCGAAAATAGTGTATTCAAATTTAATATGCATGCGCAACATTTAGAAGAGTGCGTTCAAATTCAGCATATGTGCATTTAACCACAAATCCACATCAGCAGAAATTCGCTCCACTGTTGTTAAAATCTAGCTATTTGCGGAACATGGTGCGTTTTAAGCCTAAATGCACTATGCCGAATTATTGAATTAGCATACGTACCATGCTGTGTTACGGTCCCTTTGTCTCGTAGCTTTCACGCTCAGATTGTGCCCATGAACAGTTCAGCTCGACACCGGTCATTAGACCGACGCTAGCCACACAGTCGCCTGGCCTCGGTGCAGACAGGTCGCGCCGCATGACGACATAGCAACATGACTGGCGGCTGGCTGTCCCTGAACAAAAATGCTCGTACTTTGAAGAGAAACCTGCCGCGAATCAAAATTAAATCCAATTAAAAATAAATAAAAAAATGCCCGGGAGCCGAATCGTTTGCGCCTTACTCTCCCTCGTAATCCGACTGTGACTAACTGTGTCTGTGACTGTGTCCATGAGCGTCACGGAGACTGTGACTGTGTCCATGATCGTCACGGAGACTGTGACTGTGACTGACTGTGTCAGTGACTGTGCCATGAGCGTCACGGAGACTGTGACTGTGTCCATGAGCGTCACGGAGACTGTGACTGTGACTGACTGTGTCTGTGACTGTGTCCATGAGCGTCACGGAGACTGTGACTGTGACTGACTGTGTCTGTGACTGTGCCCATGAGCGTCACGGAGACTGTGACTGTGACTAACTGTGTCCGTGACTGTGTCCATGAGCGTCACGGAGACTGTGACTGTGACTAACTGTGTCCGTGACTGTGTCCATGAGCGTCACGGAGACTGTGTCAGTGACTGTGTCCATGAGCGTCACGGAGACTGTGACTGTGTCCATGAGCGTCACGGAGACTGTGACTGTGACTAACTGTGTCTGTGACTGTGCCCATGAGCGTCACGGAGACTGTGACTGTGACTAACTGTGTCTGTGACTGTGTCCATGAGCGTCACGGAGACTGTGACTGTGACTGACTGTGTCTGTGACTGTGTCCATGAGCGTCACGGAGACTGTGACTGTGACTGACTGTGTCAGTGACTGTGTCCATGATCGTCACGGAGACTGTGACTGTGACTGACTGTGTCAGTGACTGTGTCCATGAGCGTCACGGAGACTGTGACTGTGTCTGACTGCGTCGGTGACGTTGACGGGGACCGACTGAATGCTACTGTGTCGGCGACTATAACGGAGACTGTGACTGACTGACTGACTGACTGATTGTGTGTGTGTGTGGGTGTGAGGGGGGGGCGGGGCAGATCTCTGCCGGCCGGTACCACAGTTGTGTCGGCGACTATAGCCGGCGACCGTGGCCGTGACCGTGTGTGCTGTCAGATCTCTGCCGGCCGGTGTCACAGTTAGTGTCGGTGACTATAACCGGCGACCGTGACCGTGACCTTGTGTGCTGTCAGATCTCTGCCGGCCGGTACCACAGTTGTGTCGGCGACTATAGCCGGCGACCGTGACCGTGACCGTGTGTGCTGTCAGATCTCTGCCGGCCGGTGCCACAGTTGTGTCGGCGACTATAGCCGGCGACCGTGACCGTGACCTTGTGTGCTGTCAGATCTCTGCCGGCCGGTGCCACAGTTGTGTCGGTGACTATAGCCGGCGACCGTGACCGTGTGTGCCGGCAGATCTCTGCCGGCCGGTGCCACAGTTGTGTCGGTGACTATAGCCGGCGACCGTGACCGTGACCGTGTGTGCCGGCAGATCTCTGCCGGCCGGTGCCACAGTTGTGTCGGTGACTATAGCCGGCGACCGTGACCGTGACCGTGTGTGCCGGCAGATCTCTGCCGGCCGGTGCTATAGTTGTGTCGGTGACTATAGCCGGCGACCGTGACCGTGACCGTGACCGTGTGTGCCGGCAGATCTCTGCCGGCCGGTGCCACAGTTGTGTCGGTGACTATAGCCGGCGACCGTGACCGTGTGTGCCGGCAGATCTCTGCCGGCCGGTGTCACAGTTGTGTCGGTGACTGTAGCCGGCGACCGTGACCGTGACCGTGACCGTGTGTGCCGGCAGATCTCTGCCGGCCGGTGCCACAGCGCCGCCTGGACGTCACCACCGGTCGGCCGCCGATGTCCGGGCGTGTCGTGCGGCCCCAGTCTGGGCGTGCCGGCCCAGGTGCCGCCCCAGTGCGGCCAACTGCAGCAGTGCTCGCCGGCCGCGCTGCGCCGCCGCCTGCTGCTGCTGCACCGCTACTCGGACCTGGTGTACGCCAGCTGGCGTCTGCTGCCGCTCGTCGACCAGGCGAGTCACCCCCCCCCTCCTACACACACAAACACACACACAGCAGGGTGATTACAGCTGAGTTGGGTGTTAGGCCATCCTAGTCATCTTATTTTTGGAGATTCATGTTAACTTTAGAACTTAGCAGTTTTCCTACTCTTCTTATGTTAACAAAAGTTTCGTCCGGTTCGGAGATGTATATGTGCATATATATATATATATACATATTTACATATTACATCATATTACATACATACATATTACATACATACATATTACATATTTACATCTGCATATATTCACGCCTGAGGCGAGTCAGGTCCTTTAAACACTGGATCGCACAAACCACAGCACTATGGTTACTGCACTGCATTGTAACCTGCATGCCGTCTGACCTGCGGTGGCCTTGCCGCAGCCGTGTGACCTGTTGACGCCGGGCCTGTCGGCGGTGACGTCCCCGGAGCTGCGGCCGCTGCTGGCGCCGCGCGTCTACACGCTTCCTATGGTGCGCAGTCTCGGCAGGACCATGGTGCAGGTGAGCACCGGGCGGCGCCGGCGTAGGCATCACCCACGGCCACAGACGTCTGCGCCGTGGGTGGGGCTTACCGACAGTGGAGTACTGCAGTCTGGGGACCCGGCTACAGGAGTAAAGAAGGCTGTTTTATCGGGTCGGGAATGACAGAGTGGTTGGAGTGTTGAACTTTGGATACAAAGGTCCCAGGTTCAACACTCGCACCGCTCGGATATTTATCAATCCCTCGGCCCACCGGCGAAACAGTGTGGGTGGCGCCATTAGCAGTATTACATAAAGTGCGTCGTGAACCACCCAATTAAAATAGGCCGTTTTGTCGTGTAAAGCGAGATGATTATAGTGTTTAGTGACTCAGTGTGGCCGGCGCAACCCGTCCGCCTTAAAGCAGCAAGCTACCACTGTCAGGTGCAAACTAACGGTTATATTGTAATTTGACATAGCCTCACCAAAAAATATGAAATGTAGCTGCAGTATTGTTAACCCTGTGTGTGTGGACAACAGATCATATTCTAGCTTCATCGTGCATACATTCATAACGTTAAATATCCTGCCTAGGTATTGGCCATGCACCTTCGCACACAGCTTGTGCTTTTGTCACTGAACGGCGGCCACAGCCAGTGTTCGCGTCACGTGCCGCCAGTCAGAGCCAGAGTCTGCGTCACGTGACACTGGGAGTTTGCGTCGCACCTGACGTCCACCTCCCCTCACCACCCGCCAGGGGAAGAACTACGGGCCGCAGATCACCGTGAAGCGGCTGGCGGTTCGTAGTCGGTCCTGCCGGCCAATTTTCCTGCAGATCGCCCGCCAGGTGGTGCGGCTGCGGCCGGCCGACCTGCGGCTGCCCAGCAGGGCCTGGAAGGTGGGTGTTGTCCTGTCCTGCAGTGCCTGGAGGGTGGGTAGTGTACCAAGGGGGACTGTCCTGCATGGCCACGGATATGGGTATTGTACCCTGTGCTGCAGGGCCTGGAAGGTGGGTGTTGTCCTGTCCTGCAGTGCCTGGAGACTGGGTATTGTACCAACGGGGGCTGTCTTGCATGGCCACGGATATGGGTATTGTACCCTGTGCTGCAGGGCCTGGAAGGTGAGTGTTGTGTCCTGTCCAGCATGGCCTGGGAGATGGGTGTTGTGCCAAGGGGACTGTCCTGCAGGACCAGGTGGGTGCTGTGCCAAGGGGGACTATGCTGCAGGGTTTGGGAGGTGGGTGTTGTACCAAGGGGAACTGTCCTGCAGGGCCTGGGAGGTGGGTGTTGTGCCCTATCCTGAAGGGCTTGAGCGATAGGTATTGTGTGCTTTGTGGGGGGGGGGGGGAACTGGGCGGCAGAGCTGAGAAAGTAGGTATTGTGACTCCTGAACATGGTATGACCAAGGCATGTCCTGTGCGTCGTAATGCCTTACCTGTAATCTGACCTGCGGTATGGCTTGTGAAGCGTCACTTATGACCTATAGTATTGCCTCTTCGTCATGACCTGTGATCCGACCTGTGTGCCACGCGCGTAACCTGCAACCATTGCATGTGTAGGAAAGTCCTATATTGGCACGCGAAAGTCTAGCAACCTCGTCTTCGATAACCCCGGTCACAAAAGCACCAGTCCTTTTTGCTGCCCTGTATTGCCTGCAGCACTCGCACGATCACACGAGACCGACAGGCACCGTACATAACTTTCTCCTCTGAAGGTAAGCCGTGATACTGCCTTTCCTATGAATTTAGAAGCCGAATTTAGTTGGGAAGCGCGCGCGCAGCAGCGGTCCGCTCGCCGTGAGAATTCAAGCCTGACTGTCTGGCCGCCTGGGGTAGCCCCTCACGCCTGAATACCCCCGGTCACTGATTGGTCGAGGATGCATACGCCCATTTGCGTCACATCCATGTTCTAGAAGCTTCGTCGGAAGTGGGCTTGCATTTAGTGATGGGTACTATATGATATTTACGGTACACACTTTACAGTTACAATTACGGTACAATTTTACAATCGGAAGGCTTACGGGATTATGCCAATTACGGTTACGGGACAGCCAAACGTATAACTTGATGTGAACTGGGTTTGGTACCGGCTGCACAGTATTGAGGCCACATCTCTGGCGCCCGGCGCCGGAGAGGGCGGGGGGAGGTGCAAGGTCCATTGAACGGCCCCGTTGGAGTGGTGGCTGCTTACGTCGGCATCAGACAGGCGAACGCCAGTCTAGGTGTCTGAGACTTGTCGCGCCAGGAACGGAGGGGAAGGGGGCTGAATTTATGGGATCAAGACGCTCAAAAACTAACTCTCTTACACATGTGACTTGACATGTGACCTAAATTATAACCTAGCCCGTGACCCGATCTTTGGCGTGGCCCATGACCCGATTTCGGCCTAACCTTACCCGTGACTTGACCTTTGGCGTGGACCATGACATGATCTTCGGCCTAACTAACCTAACCGGTCATCCGACCTTTGGCGTGACCCATGACCCGACCTTCGGCCCGACCCGTGACCGGATCTGTGGCGTCTGCCGCCGCAGGTGAAGCTGGTCGGCGAGGGCGCCGACGACGCGGGCGGCGTGTTCGACGACACCATCACCGAGATGTGCCAGGAGCTGACGAGCGGCGCCGTGCCGCTGCTAGTGCCCACGCCCAACGCCGTCGCCGACACCGGCTGCCACCGCGACCGCTTCCTGCTCAACCCCGAGCTCACCTCGCCTCACCAGCTGAGCCTCTTCAAGTTCCTCGGTGAGTCGGCGCCGCCCGCCGCCGGGTGTGGTGGTGAGACGGTCGGTCAGTTAGTTATTTGGGTTTAGGGCGCCTCGACTACTGAGGTCATTTTGCGCCCATAACAAAGGTGTTATGAAAGTCCGGTTTGTCAAAGTCCTAACCATTTTGCGCCCAGTTGTGGTGAGACGGTTGACTTTTCTGTGGTGTGGGTGGGTTCCTGTGTTGAGTGCGGTGGTTGGAGGTTGGTTCCTTTGGTTTTCAAGCTGTCAGCTATTGGCTGGAAGCTGCGTGCTGTTGGTCGCACAATTTTCGGAAAATTCTTGATAGTGCGTTTTTGATTTGGGAGTTGTTTATAAGCTGGGTTACCAAGGGCTCTGCAAAGTTGTCATTATATACACCATTGTTTGGTGGGATATGCCATTGTACGGTTGTTGTATCATTGTATGTGCCGTTCTACATAAAATGGTTTCCGTCGTTCTCGGTACGGCTACTTGACAAAACTAGGGGAAACTTCATTTGTTGACTCTCGTGACCTTCAATGCTTCGTTTTGATGACTAGCTCGTAAAAATCACTGTGGCTTATTATTCCACGACATTTTCTTGCGCAACGTTCCCGGCACATGACGCGGTGCATCTCCTCGAACAGGTATTCTCCTCGGAGTAGCCATTCGCACCAAGAAGCCGCTGGCTGTGCCGCTGGCGCCGTTCGTGTGGAAACTGCTGGCCAACATGAGCCTCAGCCTGGACGATCTGGAGGAAACTGACTCGCTCTTCACTCAGAGTCTGCGCTACGTGCGCGACTTGAGTCGGGACGTTCCCGAGGATACCCTGCACGAGGTGGGTCCGGTCCCCGGGGATACCCTGCACGAGGTGGGTCCGGTCCCCGGGGATACCCCGCACGAGGTGGGTCCGCCTAGTTGACCACGGCTACGTGCGTGACTTGAGTCGGGACGTTCCCGAGGATACCCTGCACGAGGTGGGTCCGGTCTCCGAGGATACCCTATACGAGGTGGGTCCGGTCCCCGAGGATGCCCTGCATGAGGTGGATCCGGCTAGTTAGCCACGGCTACGTGCACGATCTGAAGTGGGACGTTCCCGAGGATACCCTGCACAAGGTGGGTCCGGTCTCCGAGGATACCCTACACGAGGTAGGTCCGGTCCCCAAGAACATGCCGCACGAGGTGGGTCCGGACTCCGATACCACCCTGCACGAAGTGGATATTGACTGATGCATGGATGGGGTGTGCTCGATGCTAACGGATGGCATATCGAATTATGAGAACTGAGTTTGTGTTCGATGATCACGAGTATGTGCATGTGGACCGTAACCTACTGCCCTGATGCACACCCACTACCTCACCTTGTAGTATTTCTGTTCAGAGGAAATATAGGATATAAACGCATTTGCAAATGACCGGTTTGGGACGAATAAACGTTAAGCTATTTTGTAATTATTGTTATTATGCAATTTGGGTCTTTTGTTCGGTAATGATACATTCCAATCAGAATGGTTTTCGGTTTTCCCGTGGGGAAGAAAGGCTTACAACCAATTTTTACCGGTGAAACCCGCCGATCGTTTCTCCTCCGTTCAGTTCGTTTTTATGGTCCGACGAGTAATTTTTTACACTTCGACTTCAAAACAGAAATACTGAGATCCAACCCAGGCAAGGACCTGTGCTTGCTTGTGGTCTTATTGTGTGCCCACAGTCCGCGTGCCCTGGTGTGACGGTGGGGAACTGTGTGTGTGTACCGCTGTCCATGTGCCCACCTAGTATGACTGTGGGGGACTGTGTGCCGCCGTCTGTGACCTGGTGTGACGGTGGGGGACTGTGTGTACCGCCGTTCCTCTGACGATGTTGTGGTGTCACGCAGTTGTCGCCGGTGGGGATCTCTGTGATTGCCGCCGTCTGTGTGACGATTGTGAGTCACGCAGCTGTTGCCGGTGGGGATCTCTGTGATTGCCGCCGTCTGTGTGACGATTGTGAGTCACGCAGCTGTTGCCGGTGGGGATCTCTGTGATTGCCGCCGTCTGTGTGACGATTGTGAGTCAGAGCTGTTGCCGGTGGGGATCTCTGTGATTGCCGCCGTCTGTGTGACGATTGTGAGTCACGCAGTTGTCGCCGGTGGGGATCTCTGTGATTGCCGCCGTCTGTGTGACGATGTTGCGGTGTCACACAGCTGTTGCCGGTGGACACGTTCGAGGCGCCCTCGTGCACTGGTCGGCTGGTGCCGGTGGTGGCCGGCGGCCGTACGCTGCGCGTCACCGCCGCCACCCGACTCGAGTACGTGCGCCAGGCCGTGCAGTACCGGCTGCGCGAGATGGACCTTCAGGTCAGTGGTCGATGACCGTCGGACAACGTGCAGTGTTGGGATACACTTCGGCCGCGGTGTCTCCAGCGTAGAAACTCCGATAGCGCTTCAATGATACCAAACTGTATTCAATTAAATGGCAGGTATCACTTATGCCAATCTCATTTCTGAAATACCTGTTTACTTGAATTGCTAAAATTATAAAAATAGCCTGAAAATGGCGTATTACATCTATCTTCAAACATGCTACATTTTTCTTCAAACATCGCGTATGTGATCTCTTGCCAGCTACGCAGATATGTCGAGTTGGTTGACCTTCCACGCTGATCACTTTTTACAACACGGCACCTGCTCGTCTCCCGCCGCAGTTTGCGTGTGGACACGCAGCGTGGTTGTGCCTCACGGGCACGTTGTGCGGGCAGGTGTCGGCGGTGCGCGAGGGCATGGCGTGCCTGGTGCCGGTGCCGCTGCTGTCGCTCACCACCGCCCAGCACCTGGAGCAGCTGGTGTGCGGCCTGCCCACCATCTCCGTGCCGCTGCTGAGGACCATCGTCAGGTGAGGCGGCCGGCGGGACGACTCGGTCGTCTCGGGGGGGGGTCACGCGGGCCGGTCCCAGTTCCCGGACCCGTCCTGTGCTCTGGCGGCACCTGCCATGTCCTCGGGTGGGGCACAACATACATCCGAGTGGGCCCGAATACGCGGCAGACCCCGCCCGAGTGCAGGACGGACCCATCCGAATACATAGCGTGCCGCACCCGGGAACAGAACGGGTCCCGCCCGAATATATGGCGTGCCTCAACCGAGTACAGGAGTCTTGTACTCGGCCCGTCCTAAATTCGTGTGGGGCACGCCGTGTATGCGAGGGGCCCCTGAATACACGACAGGCCCCACCCGAGTGCACTCGGTTGGGGGACGTCCTATACCCGGGTGGGGTCCATCATGGCGTGCCCCACCCGGGTACAGTACTCTGGAATACTGTACTCTGAGTGCTGGACTCGTCTTGGACTCAGATGGGGCCTGTGGTGTATTCGGGCTCCGCTCGAATAGATGGCGTGTCCCATCCAAGCACAGGACTCAAGAGTAAAGTACTGCACTCGGGTGTGGCTCTTCATGTATTCGAGCTTGGTCAGAATACATGACAGGCCCCGCCCGAGTACAGGACACCTGTACTCGGGTGGGGCACGCCACATCTGGTCGGGGCCCGTTTTGTACCCGAGTGGAGGTCCTTCATGTATTCGGACCCCGCTCGAATACGTGGCGTGTCCTACCCGAGTACAGGGCGGGCCCCGCAGAAGTACAGGGTGGACCCACCCGAGCACAGAACTCCCGTACTCGGGCGGCGCTCAACCCATGCCCGGGTGGGGCCCATTCTTATTCGGACCCCACCCGAATATATGGGGTGCCCTACCCGAGTACAGGACTCCGTCGGGGCCCGCCATTTGACGCCATACTCGGCTTGACACGCTCCGGCGTCGGCAGGTACCGTGAGCTGGACGAGCAGCACCGGCTGGCCCAGTGGCTGTGGGCCGTGCTGGACGGCTTCACCGACTCGGAGCGGGTGCTGTTCATGCGATTCGTGTCGGGACGCTCCCGGCTGCCGGCCAACCTGGCCGACCTGTCGCAGCGCTTCCAGGTGGGACGGCGGCGGACCTGGCGCGAGAGCTGGGACGACAGTCAGTGGAAGCTGTTTGCTCGCAATCGTTGCACGGAGCTGACGTAATACTGTACTGCGGGGTAGCTGGTGTTAAGTTTCATGATTAATATATTTGTTCACTGCTTTCACTGATATCTATTACTACTGTGTACCTGCACTGCTCACTGTTAATAGCATACTTCCCCATTAGGGTGTGGTGAAAACAGCCAAAGTAAAAATTTTGGGAGGCCTGAAGTTTGTTTCCATGTTTTTGACCTTTGCGAACTCAGCCATGGTGTTTTTTCCCAAAAATGAGTAAGTTTAGATTGGTGCTTTTTAATTTGAAAATTTGATGTTTTTGGTCATCTGCAATGACGCCTCCACAGCGGGATCGTGGGTCGACTATCCACCACCGCTTCACTTCTAATTGAGCTAGACCCACCAAACAAAAACGAGCGTGTTTCTCGTCTTGTAAGAAATTCAGGGATGCCTTATTTCAAGGTCTCAGGTCAACCGGTGACGTCACAGATCAGGTCAATTGCTTAAAAAAGGGGAAAATGGTGACGTATGCGGGTTTAGAGTAGCATAGCAAAACACCTTATCGTGATAAGTGGCATAAAACAAGACACAAAGAAAGCTAGGAGCTTCCCGACTCGCATCGGTGTATTCATCGCAACTATTGATGAATGACCCAGGTCAGGTCAGGTCATGTTCTGAGACTGGTCGGAGAGATGGGTCTAGAGTCTACCGGCACCAAGCAATAAACACCCGACCAAGATTCAGATGTCCCAACAGGCGGCCATCACGAGTTCAACGAAAACCAGACCACACAGCTCTCATCTAGAGGAAGTTGAAGAGCGCCATGTAGTCGGCCTTGGTGTTCGGGTTGCCGAGCTTACGCACGGCCTCCGCGCAGCGGATCCACCCCTCCCTCCTCTCCTGTCCCACTACCATGAGGCATGACTCGGACACTTTCCTCACTGCGCGCTCTGCACTCTGGGTGTGACAGTGCCAGCTGGGGGGGACAGACAGCGGCGTGTCCCGGCAGGCCTCCACCTGCTCGGTGCTGAGGGTGGCCGTGAGGAGCGGCTCCGACAGGGGCACAGCGTTCCAGTCGATCAGGTCTGCCAGCGACTGCGCGGCGAAGTTCAGTGACGGTGCGCTGAACTTGCGAGGCAGCGAGCCGCCCGCACTCACCCCCTCCCGGATGTCCTGACAGATGATGCCGACAGCGCGGGCCCGCTTCTCCTTGTCCTCAGAAGCCAGCATGCTGAGCAGCAGCAGCTCGGGGTGAGCGAAGAAGCTGCCGATGTATGGCCGCGCGATCGTTTGGACGGCAGAGGGGCTGTACTGCTCCACTAGCTGGACCTGTAGGAACACCGTTTGTGCCAGCACAGCACGGACTACAATCGAGAAAACAGGCTTTGTGTCGTTTATATCTGATTCAGTGATAACATTTTCACCGATTTATGCTACGTTGACTGGTACTTAGGTTCCGTCCCAAACCTTACGCATGTGCAAGAAAGGTTCATCTCCCGCTCTATCATGCTCAACACACACATGCATGCAGTTCCTGTAAGTGTACAATGTACACTTGAACATGATAGAGCGGGAGATGAATCTTTCTTGCACATTTGGGTTGGGTTTGGGACGGAACCTAAGTACCAGTCAACGGGGACGAGTGGTCTAGGGGTAAGATGCTCGTCTCACAATCGAAAGGTTGTGGGTCGAGTCTCACCTGTCGCTACTCTTCGCCCGCGACCAATCGGCGTGAGAGATTGGCGACGCTACATGACTCAACGGTCGACGTGTCGTAAAACCAATAACCAACCAAGTACCAGTCAACGTAGCATAAATCGGTGAAAATGTTATCACTGAATCAGATATAAACGACACAAAGCCTGTTTTCTCGATTGTAGTCCGTGCTGTGCTGGCACAAACGGTGTTCCTACAGGTCCAGCTAGTGGAGCAGTACAGCCCCTCTGCCGTCCAGACGATCGTGCGGCCATACATCGGCAGCTTCTTCGCTCACCCCGAGCTGCTGCTGCTCAGCATGCTGGCTTCTGAGGACAAGGAGAAACGGGCCCGCGCTGTCGGCATCATCTGTCAGGACATCCGGGAGGGGGTGAGTGCGGGCAGCTCGCTGCCTCGCAAGTTCAGCGCACCGTCACTGAACTTCGCCGCGCAGTCGCTGGCAGACCTGATCGACTGGGACGCTGTGCCCCTGTCGGAGCCGCTCCTCACGGCCACCCTCAGCACCGAGCAGGTGGAGGCCTGCCGGGACACGCCGCTGTCTGTCCCCCCCCCCCCCCAGCTGGCACTGTCACACACAGAGTGCAGAGCGCGCAGTGAGGAAAGTGTCCTCATGGTAGTGGGACAGGAGAGGAGGGAGGGGTGGATCCGCTGCGCGGAGGCCGCGCGTAAGCTCGGCAACCCGAACACCAAGGCCGACTACAACTTCCTCTAGATGAGAGCTGTGTGGTCTGGTTTTCGTTGAACTCGTGATAGCCGCCTGTTGGGACATCTGAATCTTGGTCGGGTGTTTATTGCTTGGTGCCGGTAGACTCTAGACTCATCTCTCCGACCAGTCTCAGAACATGACCTGACCTGACCTGGGTCATTCATCAATAGTTGCGATGAATACACCGATGCGAGTCGGGAAGCTCCTAGCTTTCTTTGTGTCTTGTTTTATGCCACTTATCACGATAAGGTGTTTTGCTATGCTACTCTAAACCCGCATAGGTCACCATTTTCCCCTTTTTTAAGCAATTGACCTGATCTGTAACGTCACCGGTTGACCTGAGACCTTGAAATAAGGCATCCCTGAATTTCTCACAAGACGAGCAACACGCTCGTTTTTGTTTGGTGGGTCTAGCTCAATTAGAAGTGAAGCGGTGGTGGATAGTCGACCCACGATCCCGCTGTGGAGGCGTCATTGCAGATGACCAAAAACATCAAATTTTCAAATTAAAAAGCATCAATCTAAACTTACTCATTTTTGGGAAAGAACACCATGGCTGAGTTCGCAAAGGTCAAAAACATGGAAAAAAAAACTTCAGGCCTCCCAAAATGTTTACTTTGGCTGTTTTCACCACACCCTATTCCCCATGTACAGGCATGTTCTGAGACACCTACTAGTATCAATCACTTCACGCACCCCAGTCACTATCCCATTACTGCACAACTTGCAATTCAAACAAAGGTTTCTGGACCTAAAGAATTGATCCACTCTATTTGTAGATAGACTAAGAGGAAATTCCCGCCACATCGCCAGGAAACCTATTCCATGGATCTACACCCTTTGACTGAAAATGTGTTGGCGTTTAACTGTCCTGCACTTTGACCTGATGACCTATACGTTGTAGAGCACCATTCAGATTAACCTTACCTAGCCTTCTTGCTATCTAAATCATATCACCCCTTAATCTCCTATGCTTCAATGAGTATCCATCTAAATGCCATGTGCCTCTCCCAGTGGCGTACCAAAGAGGGGGGGAACAGTTGGTGCTGTAGGGCCCCCAGAATCGCGCCGTATTTTGGAAAAATTACGCCCGACTCCCTAAAAATCCTGCCGGGGCCTCTGAAAATGCCTGTGGGCCTGAAAATCGCATTGGGGGCCCCAAAAGTCGTTCCGGGGCCCATAAAAATGACGCCGCGGACCACTGAAAATACCACTGGGGTCCCTGAAGGAGTCTTGCTGTGGCCCCTGCAAATCACGCTATGGTTCAAAAGGTCGGGCCGAGTTTCCTGAAAATCACGATAGGGGCTCGACAGGATGTACCGAAGCCCCAAGTCTCATCGGGACCACCCAAAGAAATTAAGCCGGGGCAACGAAAAACAGTCCAGGCGTACTCCGGGGTCTGAGCTATCGCTCAAGAAACCTCAACACGTGTCAAAACCACTATAACTCTCGCTATGAATCCCAAGAAATGATGACGGGGCCCCAAATCGCACTTAGGCCCAAACAAATTGCGTCGCTGCCCTTGAAAATCACACTGGTGGCCCAGAAAGTCGCGCCGGAGGAGTCGCAGGTGGCTTTCAAAAATAAATTCCTGCCCGGAACGTCACTCTGTGACCACAAAATTTGAGTAAAAGAACAAAAAAAACGCGTTGGGGCAGGGAAAGAAATGCACCGGAAGCCCGACGAATCGTACCGGGCTGAAAGATATCGCGCCCTTATGAAAAATGTTATCTAGTAATAATAAAAATACCTCAGTAAAAAAGTTAATTAAAATATCGCGCAGGAGGCTTAAATAATACGCCTGGACACCCCAAAAAATCAGTCCATCGAATCGAGAACCGGTTAGTTATTTTTTGGCTTTAGGGCGCTTCGATCAGAGTTGATCATCCGCGCTCAGATCCGAGAACCGGAAAATTCAGGACAGGTCCCGAAAGAAAGTTTTCCGAAAGACCCTTCTTCTCTGAAGGCATCGGCT
This sequence comes from Ashinkailepas kermadecensis, assembly GCA_034440615.1. Classification (NCBI taxonomy): domain Eukaryota; kingdom Metazoa; phylum Arthropoda; class Thecostraca; family Neolepadidae; genus Ashinkailepas; species Ashinkailepas kermadecensis. Next base: position 313,163 of record JAOTOM010005076.1, on the reverse strand, counting down.
GTAAAGAAAACGCCGCAGTGACGCACCAAAGAGGAAAATTCCCCACCCCCTCCTGAAGTGGTGGGCTCCCAGGAATCGCGGCGGGGTGCCCAAAAATTGCTCTGTGGCCACTTAAATTTGCGTCGGGCCCCGGAATTCGCGTAGGGGGCTCTAAATGAATACAGCGGGTGCTCAGTGTCTAATATGTTCTCACTAATACACAAGAGAATAAAGGGGAGATACAATTGAGATGATTATGATAGTAAAACGGTTAGATTATTTCAACCTGAATGATGCTCTTCTATTTAGGACACCACATGGGGTCATTTCAGGTTACGCGCGTCAAAGTGTAGGACAGCTAAACGCCAACAACCTTTCAGTCAAAGGGTGGTTGATCAATGGAATACGCTGCCCGGTGATGTAGTGGGAAGTCCCTGATTGAATATATGTAAAATAAGGTGAGCACACTCTTTTGGACCAACAATCTTATTTTGGATTCTAAGGTTGCAGCTGGGTACAGGAATTCGCATGGATGGAGTGGGACAAATGCTGGCAGGTGTCTTAGATCATGCTTATGAACACTGGCGGATCCAGGGGAGGGGGGGCCATTCCGGCCATGCCCCCCCCAAGCGCTTCAAAGGGGGGGCCATAGTGTCTTTTGGCCCCCCAAACCAACAAAAGTAAACTAAATTAAAATGCAGTAACCTTTGCTGAGGTTAAAAAATAGCGTTCCGGGTGAAATAATCTCAAATTTTAAAGGTATTTTGTTATAATTGTTTGGAAGCACAATATGGTAGCATAGTAGATTCTGACACATCGAGGGTTCTATGCTGTTGAAGTTCTGCTTACAGCAAGAGATGACGAAATCAGCAGTTTCATTATTCCTTCGTCAGATAGGTTCATGAAGTTTGTTTAGCCAGTAACGGGCAAGCGGACCCAGTGAGCCAGATTTAGAAAGCGGAATTTGAACAGGATGTTTTGTGCGAGTGACCAGTTGAGCCCAGTTGAGCAGCATGTTTCGTATGTTGGTGTTGGGGCAAGGCCATATAGCCATATAGGTGTTGGGGTTGCTAAGATGAAGAGACGGGCTACATTTACTGATTTTTTCAAGGAGAATAGCAAGAGGAGGTATGTATTTATATCTGAATAAGAGATAACTGGTGGGTTTGCATGTAGGGGAGATTCGGGTGGTAGGATCAGGCTATCAAAGTTTAAGGGTATTATTGCAGTTTAGGGTATCTACGAGACAAGTTTTACACATACCCTCATGCACTGGCGGATCCAGGGAGGGGCCATTCCGGCCATGCCCCCCCGAAGCGCTTAAAAGGGGGGCCATAGTGTCTTTTGGCCCCCCGAAACCAACAGAAGTCAACTAAATTAAAATGCAGTAACCTTTGCCGAGGTTAAAAAATAGCGTCTGGATGAAAGGTTTTCCAGTTTTAAAGGAATTTTGTATATATAGTTGTTCGGAAGCCAGTATAGTAGCATAGTAGATTCTGACACACATCGAGGGTTCCATGCTGATCAATTTCTGCTTACAGCAAGAGTTGACAAAATCGGATCCGCCAGTGTCCACGTGCACGAACGTTGACGTGGTACAAGACGTTGAACGTGAACGTGAACGTTTTGGTAAACAAGAACAAAAATCCGGTAACATAGAAACGGTGGAGGTAGGCTGGGGCCCCTACACAGGAAATTATGTTGTCAATTATTATTTTACTTTTTATTTTATTTTTATTTTAATTATTATTTTTAAAATGTGCCCCTTTGCCAAGTAGTGGTCGAAATCCGGTGCTTTTAACCAAAAATAGTGGGAGAATGGGCATCCTCCAAATCCGTCCGACCCCTCCCCTGATGCACTTCCTAGGTACGCCACTGGGGGAGGGGAGGGGGGGGGGCTGACGCCGAAAACCGAAAGTTGCCCCCCCCCCCCAAACCGGTGGGCTAGATCCGCCAGTGCTTATGAATGGGAAATTATGCTAGTATCAGGTTTACCTGACGGTGGATTCGGAACCGGCCTCCGTGAATGTGATGCTGAGGAGACTGGCCCTGGTAACACAATGAGGTCGATGGTTTCTTTGGAACTCAGAATATGGCATTGCTAGAGGGTTTCAGTTCCTTTTTACTGGTCTCATAATATGTTCCCTTGATAGGCTTAACCAAGATGGCTCCTGTGGCTCTAGTTATGAATTTGACACAAAGCTTAGCTACCATATTCTGAATTCCTAATGTCCTAAGGTGTCACTCATTATTTGCCACCACCCTTGGACAAGCTGCCTGCCACAAGCAAGCTAACCTTCTGGTAACACAAACTCACCTTAGTAACTAGTGGTCCACTCTTCTTTCTTCAGCACAGTAACCTCTGCCAGCCCTTTCTCAGTCTAGGGAGTAACACGATCACGTCCACCTGGAACATGAGCGGAACCGTGAGTGTGCTGTGAATGTGGTGGTGTTCTACACAGTGTTCAAAGAACGTGGTGGTGTGTTACTGTGTGGTTTGTGGATGTGGCATGTGCTACAGTGTCTCATGGATGTGGTGATGTTCTACACAGTTGTCCAGGGATGTGGCGTGTGTTACATCGTTCCATGGGCGTGGTGGTGTACTACTGTTCTGTGGATGTGGCGTGTGTTAGTGTTCTGCTGATGTGGCGTGTGTTGCAGTGTTCTTTGGATGTGGCGAGTGCTACTCGGTGGGAATGTGACCGGTGCATTACCTTGGGCGTGTTTATTAGGGCTTGGGGTCGCGTCGCCTGCCAATGTCATTTTGCGGTCGGGTGTCCCCAGGTGATGAAGGTGGACAAGCCGACCGACGGCCTGCCCACCGCTCAGACCTGCTTCTTTCAACTGCGGCTTCCTCAGTACTCTAGTCAGGTGGGTTCGGCGCGACGGTTGGGAGCGGTCCGCAATGGCCGCGGCTTGTTGTGTCGGTCAGGCCATTCGCCCGCGTGTGTGGACCAATGGCATGAATTCGTCGTCAGAGGCGGCGCCACCGTCGGTGTTTCGCGCCAGCATGACTCCAAAGACTCCGTACGTGGAGGTAGACGGTATATCATGTCGGGCTGAACATTAGACTTGGTGGCTATTCACTAATAGGTGAGCTGCTCATTGATTGAATAAACTGTTGCGGGGGCGGGTCGAGGAATTGTCATGGGGGCACATGTCCGGAGTGGCGCCACTTCGAAAATACCTGGGTGGGGGGGGGCGCCGGGCGGTTTTGACTTCCGAGGGGTGTCCCTGGCTGAAAAAATAGTGGTGCACTCGAGCTTTTCCGGACGGGACCATTTCCTTCCAAGTATTTTCCTATCAGAGGAGCGCCTTTGGCTGAACAATTCGATGGGTGAGCTTGAGCCTTCCCAGATAGGAGCCTTTTCCCGGCAGGAGGTGCGCACTCTTTCCCATAGGGGTGGCGGCACATTTCCAGTGCCCCTTGTTTCCGTCCATGAACTGATGTAATCAACAGTTAATTGTCGAATCCTCTCCATATTGCTAAGGAAAAACTATCAGGACTTGCTCGATCGAAACTCGTTGGGTCTGTGGACGTGAAATTGAGTCATCAAACATGATGCGGCAGCCGAGTGGTGAACGTCACGTGCGTCGTTTGGGCAAATCGTGGCGTTATTTTAGAGCGACACGACACTACACTATTCTGTGAGTATTCCATCGGTTGGGCTGTGCGCTGACGTGGGCTTTTGTGAACCGCGGCGAGTTGTGTTGACACGTGCGTTCTGCCGCAGGAGGTGATGGCTGACAAGTTGCGGTACGCCATCAACAACTGCCGCTTCATAGACATGGACAGCTACATGCTGGCGCGGAACACGGATGGTGGCGCCATCTCGGACGACGAAATCATGTGACAATTGCGCAAAGCCGACGAGAGGTGGCGGTGCGGTCGCGCCACGGCTGACTGGCAGAAGAGACGGCATGAAATTCCCAGTGTGGAAAATTCGGTGATCCAGATCTGTGGTACCAGCTGGTGTGTTCTTTTCGAGCATGCTGGTAAATCGCACTGTGTACATCATTCGGCTTCATGTTTCCTATAATTCAGTTCACCAAGCACATGGTTTATGTTCTACCAATCGACATGCGCACAAAACGCGTCCGTCACCCCGCAGTGTCCATTAGAATGGTGCAGCAAATTTGCATTGAACTCGGTATACGCGGTATGTTGGCATTTTATAGCATGACGGTACCTGCAGTGCTAGATGGTTTTACGTGCTGGTTGTGATTTTATCAGGTGTTGATTAATGTAACCCCTGCAGTTGTCCGAGTGGGTGTCTGTCGACGAGAGCTCGACTATCCAACATTAATTCGCGCATTTCGCAAGTGTGCTTTGCAATAATTTCGAGATGTTGCGTTGTGTTTTGTTCAAGCCGCATGCGGTGTTTCGCTCAAGAACTCAATACTGGCCATGTTTTGTTTCCGAACTGATAGTCATGTCGTGATGGGCGACTGGGCCGCTCTAAGCTGGACACTGGAGAAGCTCGCGTGTCTCCGCTGAGGGCTATTTTGGAACACCCACCGCGAACAAATTACGATACGGTGAACACGAACAGCGAATATACAGGTCTTTGCATCACTTGCCGGCTTGAAAAGGAGTCGCTACGATGGGAAATAAGCGTGGATTCCAGCCGTCTGGAACAGACCATGTGGTCTGGTCTGGTCTGTTGCACCGATGCAGTCCTGACAGGAAAACAACTCTGTCGACCGACTCAGAAAAATGCATTGAAGGGCTATTTTGGACACGAGTCCGTGTGCACCATCAAGAATAAATTTGCCTTTCACCCGCCTGTTATGCATCATGTTGTAATACTATTCGAGATTCACCCACATGTCAAAGTTTTCCCACGGCCATGGTTACAAACCCGGCTATTATGCGGGATTTTCTATTCTATGACTAAACGCATATTTCTGCAAAGGGAAATGGGAGTGGTCCAATTGCCCCCACCCCACCCCCTCTCCTCTAGACTCGTCACTGGTAATGTTAAGTTCAAGACATTCGTCAGCAAGATTGGGATGCAGCAGCGGGTGCCACTTTGCGAGTAATTGCAAACGCGAATGTGCCATGCTGAGTAAGTTAACCCTATTACATGTGTGCATCCATGTGTTAGTTAGTTAGTTATTAGGGCTTTAGGGCGCATCGACTGCATCGGTCGTGTAGCGCCCATGCGTGCTTCTATGTGATGAGCTTAATGGTAGTTGAATTATTCATGCTGTTCAACATTTCGTACGGGAGATTTGATCGTTGTATGAACCCTTGACGGTTAAACAGGTCGCTTGAATTCAGTTGTTTTTGTTTTGAATCGATAACACTTAAGTTGCATTTGGTCAGAGTTTTAGGTTGTGTTCCATTTTTTTGCGGATGGATGTCAGTGTGTCCAAGTTTGTTTTTGGTTGAGCGTCAGATGCAAGAAAATTGTGTACATTTTCCTCGATATGAGGTATGACAAGATATTAAATGTAAACGTGAAATTCAGAATTTTCCCCAAAATGTTGTAAAAAGCATGGACACTAAGGAAATGTTTAATATAACGAAGAATGGCTCTTAGATGCTCCTGGGTTTTAGACATTGTGTGTAAATAAAATATATATACGACCTTCAATATACCAGGAGGTGCTGAGTGGACATCAAAAGTAACGATAAGGGTTGTATTTTATTGCTCTAATATTGAGCAATAAAGTACAACCCTTATCGTTACTTTTGATGTCAACTCAGCACCTCCTGGTATATTGACGGTCGTATATATTTTTTATTTACACACAATGACACTAAGGAAAACAAATCGACCACTATTCGCGATTGTGAAATGCACGCTATCAAAACAGTCATAATGTCATTATAAATAGTTTGAGACGAGTCTCCAGCCTCCAATTTGTATGAAAATACATCAAATTTTGCAGGTGCAATATGTAATATTTTCCTGTCAGACGTCATTCTCCACCAAAGTCCCAGAAGTTGGACACACTGTGCCTTGCTAGGTACCAACTCAGGTTTGCTGGCATTAATCATGAATACGCTGCCATTGAGAATCAGCAGGCACAAGACAGCCCATCACCAGCTTCACATTGACAAACGTGAACATCACTCTTCTTCGGCTTGTTATAAATCGGCGGCCGGGCAAGCCTGTGTCGAGCGTACTCAATGCACGGTAGTCTGTGTGTGTATGTTTGTGGACGGATCACCGTGGTCGCACACAATTGACGTGTGTGGGGGGGGGGGGGGCTCGCACGACACCATCTGAGTCTGCCAGGTCGGGGTGGCAGTCGACGTCGGCAGCTGGCGCCAACAGCCGGGTCACAGCTCCGTCGGCGACGACGATGTGGGCGGTGCTGCTGCTGCTGCTGCCGTCGGCGCTGGCGGCGCTGTACCGCAGCGGGCTGCGGCGGCAGGACGTGCGGATGGCCGGCCAGACGCCGCTGCAGGAGACGTCAGCCGCCAGTCGGATCCAGTGTCTGCTGCTGTGCGCCCGCCTGCCGTCGTGCGGCGCCGTCAACTTCGGCGCCGTCGGCGCGGCGCCGCTCACCTCGTGCCAGCTGTTCGAGCACGCCGTCTGCGCCAATCTGTCCGCCTACAGTCTGACGTCGGCGCCGGGCGCGTCCTACATCGACGTCAGCGGCGTGTCCCGCTTCGCCGCCGACCGCGCCACGCCCTTCTGGGACGACGCGGTCTGCACGGAGCGCGGCTTCTGCTCGGCCGCGTGCGGCGCCCGGGCGGCGGGCGACCCGTGCGCCGGAGACGGCCACTGTCCCTCGCGCGCCTCGTACGGCTGCGCGGCCGACAGCACCTGCCGGCTGCGCGACGGCTTCTGGGAGGCGCGGCCGGGCGCGGCGCTGCCCAAGTGGCGCGAGCTCGCCACCGACGGCTGGTACGAGTTCCACCACTTCAAGCGGATCGCCGGCGCGCGCTGCTCGCTGACGTTCGACGCGAGGCTCGACGGGATCGACACGCCGCTCGTGATCCAGCTGTACGGCAGCGACGACTTGACAGGTGACAGCTTGCGCTACAGTATCGGCACGGCCGCCAACAGTGTGACGCAGTTGGCTGTGATCTCCGGGAAAGTCTTGTACTCGCAGGCCCTCACGCCGGGGATCCTCAGCACGGCGGAGTGGACGCGTTTCAACATCTCCTGGTGCGCCGGCGAGATGTCGCTGCACACCGGCAACGTTTCGCTGCAGCGCCCGTTCGCCACCTCCAACCACGGCGAAGAGATGCGCCTCATGTCGATGCGCACCACCAACGGCGTGGTGGGTCGCGTGCGCTTCGAGGAGGGCGTCGCCGACGGGTGGCAGCTGGAGCCGGCGTCGCCGGACCACGAGGTCTACGAGCTCGCCGCCAACTCCTTCATCTGGCAGAGAACACAAGCGCCGACCCGCTCGCTCACTGTCGACCTGCTCTGCGCCGGCGCCAAAGAGTGCACGATGGTCCTCAGGGAGGCGTACGCCTTCAACCAACATGTGCGCGTCATCTTCGGAGATGTGGGCAACACTCGGTCGGCCATCGTGTACGACGTCGTCGGCACGTCCGGCATCATGACATCGGTCAGCACGCCGAACGTGCTCAGTCCGACCGAGCTGCGCCACTTCCGGGTCACCTACCGCGACGGCCTCGTCACCGCCTACGCCCTGGCGACATCCTCCGAGCCGCTGATGAACGCCACCACGCCCAACCCCCTCACGGCCATCAACTTCGTCGGCGTGGGCGGCAAAGGCAAGCACAGCGTGCAGATCGCCCGCTTCGACAGCCGCTGGGGCTACGACTCGTACGTGTCCATGTACGACCTGGTCTAGGATGGGGCGTAGCCAACCCAGAGCTCCGGTCGCACCAGGTGTGGAAGTCGCCGCTGGATGTGGCGCTACAATGTCGAGACCGCCACGGCATAACAGTGATCTGCATCCCCACTCTAACCTGCATCACTCGCCCGTCACCAGGTGATCTACATCGCCGCTCCGACCCACGCCGACCTACACCGCCCCCCCCCTCCCGTCACCAGATGACCTGCATCCCCACTCCAGCCCACGCCGACCTGCACCACCCAGCAGTCACCAGGTGACCTGCATCCCCACTCTGACCTGCACCACCCGCCCGTCACAGGTGACCTGCATCCCCACTCTGACCTGCACCACCCGCCCGTCACTAGCTTTGAGAGATTTCCCTGGTTCTCGCGTAACACCGAACGCACAAATGCACCAAGCGCACGTAGCAAAGCATGTGCACGAGTCTGGCTTAATTTCATTGTTGTCTTGATGTGTTCTCGAACCAGCTGGTATCACGCGACGGAAATCATTCGTTCGAGAACAGTCTTAGAGCTTAAGGGCGCATCGACCGCATCGTTTATATAGCCACGAAGAGTCTTCATGGGCTAGGCCGGACTCTAAGCTGGGCCTGGATTCTAAGGCTCTGAAGTGACCGAAGCCCTAGCCGGCAACCACAACCTTAGCGGCTACAATATGAATGCTACGAGTATCAAAGATTTTCTGCAATCACAAAAAGGAAGATAATTGTGTCTTGATAGCGATACCGAGATACCGAGATAGTGATGCTGAAATCGATCGATCGAGACCGGATGAACCGAGCTAGGTATGGTGAGGCAGATAGTTCTTTAGAACACTGGAATATATTATTGGTAAGGGTGACGCATTAGCTTTTTCCTTACCTTATCCTATCTTTCCCCATAGGCTTAACCCAAACAGACCCCTGGTGCTTTTATTAAGCATTAGCACTTGATGACTATTATGCATACACGCATTATATCGCAAAATATCATATAAAAATGATGTCTGTTCGCGCAATGTTCAGCGTGCTTAAAGTACGTATCATATTAAGGTATGTCGGTTTATGATAAGCTTGTCATTGCGGGACGGACTTTTAGCTTTCGTGTGATATTTCAGACGTGCACAACACACTTCCTTCACATATATGTAGGTGTGAGGGTGCTACTGCAAAATAAAAACTTGGCAATGCCTGCATGTGGTTTGAGTGAGAAGGAGGGTGCAACTCTCGGGTTGGGATGCAGTGGCGACTCAAAAGAAGAAAATGGAGCCGCACTCGCAGTATGGAAGCGTGTGGTTCTGCTTCTCGATGAAACACTTTCACTGCAGTATCGATTACGCTGCATATACGTGAAAAAAGTATCTACTTATACTTGCTGAATTGCCGCCTATCTCAGTCGGGGTGATATAAGTTGTTTACTGCGATTAGGATCTTAACGGTAGTGCACCCAAAAACTATTGTCTCTTGAGAATGTCCGCGATCAATACATGAATGTCTCGTCATGATGTTAGTTAGCGCTGGCATACAAATAAAGACGACCGGAAAACATGCATCGGAGCGGCAGGTGGCTACACCCGTCGGAGCGGCAGGTGGCTACACCCGTCGGAGCGGGTGGCAGGTGCCTACACCCATTGGAGCGGCAGGTGCCTACACCCATTGGAGCGGCAGGTGGCTACACCCATTGGAGCGGCAGGTGGCTACACCCGTCGGAGCGGCAGGTGACTACACCCGTCGGAGCGGCAGGTGCCTACACCCGTCGGAGCGACAGGTGGCTACACCCGTCGGAGCGACAGGTGGCTACACCCGTCGGAGCGACAGGTGGCTACACCCATTGGAGCGGCAGGTGGCTACACCCGTCGGAGCGGGTGGCAGGTGGCTACACCCGTCGGAGCGACAGGTGCCTACACCCGTCGGAGCGGCAGGTGGCTACACCCGTCGGAGCGGCAGGTGGCTACACCCGTCGGAGCGGCAGGTGGCTACACCCGTCGGAGCGGCAGGTGGCTACACCCGTCGGAGCGGGTGGCAGGTGCCTACACCCATTGGAGCGGCAGGTGGCTACACCCGTCGGAGCGGCAGGTGACTACACCCGTCGGAGCGGCAGGTGCCTACACCCGTCGGAGCGACAGGTGGCTCCACCCGTCGGAGCGGGTGGCAGGTGCCTACACCCATTGGAGCGGCAGGTGGCTACACCCGTCGGAGCGGCAGGTGACTACACCCGTCGGAGCGGCAGGTGCCTACACCCGTCGGAGCGGGCTGCAGGTGGCTACACCCGTCGGAGCGGCAGGTGACTACACCCATTGGAGCGGCAGGTGGCTACACCCGTCGGAGCGGGCTGCAGGTGGCTACACCCATTGGAGCGGCAGGTGGCTACACCCATTGGAGCGGCAGGTGGCTACACCCGTCGGAGCGGCAGGTGGCTACACCCATTGGAGCGGCAGGTGGCTACACCCGTCGGAGCGGGCTGCAAGTGGCTACACCCATTGGAGCGGAGGATAACTACACCCAGACGCTGTGCCGTGAACTGTCGACGTTTAATTATCAGAACGAGACGCACAGTGTGGCCCGTGTGTAGCTGTTGAATAAACAATAAGACGGCTGCATATTTAATTCGTCTGTGCTGCAACGTCTTTGTGGAAAATGACTAATAAAGCCGAACCTGTATCTTAAGCAAGCTGAACAGGTGAGCAGTGGTGATAGCCGCGATTTGTGACGATTTGAGATGCATTAACACGTGGTGTATTAACATATAGGTAAGGTAAAGTGTTGATTTGTCATGCAGGTAGGTGGGACTGGTGAGTGGTGGATCCACGGGCATTGGGAACAATTCGCCCCTGCAAAGCCGATCACTTTTAAAGCAAAATTTGCATAAACCAACAACGGTCTTGAAATCCGACAGCAATTTATTAAGAATGCATATATGCTACGGGAATCCTCACACGCGTATCCATCCGAATCCGGTAGCCTTGACAACTTCGATAGTTCACTTTAATTTGACCTCCCAGGCTAGTCCAGACACGTTCCCGTGCCCGTTCCTGATATATACGGAAGGTGCCACCTTGCCATCAATGGCGAGGTGCCCAATGTTCGCCACGTTAACAGGACCGGCACACTGAAGAGCTTGGCGCCACCGGTAAGTGTTTTTTTTTAAATCAGAAATGCTCCTTTTCCACAACAACATTCTAGCGCGACTTTCTTCTTCTATATTTGCATGAATAAAACCACGTGAAATTTATAGTCGGTGTATTTTTTAACTGCAGCAAAAAGTCCAATCGAGGGCCATTCGCCTGTTCCGACAACCCAGCCGGCATGTTTCATCCGGGCAAGATCAGGCCTTGGATGGGCCAGCTTGGGCTGTCCTGTTTGGGCTGAATTACGTTTTTCCTACGGTTCACGGTAGGAGTTGACAAGAATCTCAAGCGTCCCCGCACCACAGCACAAGTTCGGTCGAGTGAAAAGAGCCCAACCATTGCCCAGACTCAACCCATCCATGCCAGAGTATGCTCGAGTTGAACCTGAGCAACGCCTTGGTATTGGTCCAAGCAAATTGCTGGCTGGTAATATTTAGGACCTGTTGCTCAACATATTCAACATGGGAATGGTCGACTTGATTTATATTTTAATTAGTAGGTACCTTATTAATTTCCCCAAGCGCTCAGAAATATATGTAAGGTTCATGACTAGATCAAATCAAGCATCATGCAATGTAAGTTAAAAACATATAATCCTTAGCCAAATTATTTCCTTATCCGTCACTACATCTGCACCTGTGGTACGCGTGCAAAAGGCGAAATTTGGACCCGTTGAAAATGGCGGAGTCAGGTAGCTCGCCTTTAGCATACATACACAAGCAAATACAGATACAGACACATACTTTGTATTGAGGTAATCCACAATGGACTTGCGGCTATTACAACCTCGCGTTAATTTGATAGTAAAACAGCTGAGCAGAAAAGGTCCAAATCACAGAACAGCTCAACCGGTGGTCATACATGTCATAATAAAACTTTAAATATAAAATTAAAACTAAATACAGCGAGGCGAGTTACAAATCAGTCCCGTCCACATACCGCCCCTCCCTGCCCACACGCACACACACATCCACCCACCCACCTATACACCAACACCAACACACCGACGACCACCAACACACACCAACACCAGCATACACACACTAACAACACACATGCACATACATATACACATACATATACACATACATATGCACATACATATGCACATACATATGCACATACATATGCACATACATATGCACGTACCCATATGCACATGCACAAGCACACACAATAAAGTCGATCGCTTTCAACAATCATTTTCCCTCTGATCTTTCTCCTCCAGTTTGATGTGTCAAGCTGCCATCGATACGAAAAGAACAAGTCTTACTTTTGCGCTGACACCTTTACCCCGCAGAATGAGTGCCGGCTTTGTGCTACGTCAACACTCACCTTATAGGGGGTAAGAGGTGTCAGTTCGTGCTACGGTCAACACTCTCACCCCACAGGAGTTAAGAGGTGGCAGTTTCGTGTTACGCCAACACTCACCTCGCATAGGTAAGAGGTGGTAGTTCATACTACGTCAACACTAACACCGCATGAGGTAAGAGGTGGCAGTTCGTGTTACGCCAACACTTTCACCCCGCAGGAGGTAAGATAGAGGTCCACAATAGCCACTGTACATGGAAGGCATGCATCGTGTAATGAATAAATAAATAAATGAATTGTTTGAAAATTATTGATAAGGCATTCAATCCACATGTGTTAAGAGAGATCAGGGGAATAGGGCTGGAAAGCTAGGGTAGATAGGCATTGATAGGTGTGTGGGATATTGGAGGACTGGTTCTTCAGGATGTGGGATGGTTGGAGAGGGTCTTTTTACCAGGCTTATGTTATCTTCCATTTACGGACTTAACTGGATGGGTACTTGGGTCTCTTATTAAGTCTAAACGCTTTATAACTTTATATAGGGTGTACCTAGCAGTGGATTCAGCACCTTCCTTCGGGATGTGATACTGATGAGATTGTCTATGGTAGCACTATGGGTATGATGGGAGGAGTTTGTAATTGTTGAGTGTGTTATGCAATAGCAAGTGAGTCTCTTATTAAGTCTAAATGCTTTGTAACTTTATATAGGGTGTACCTAGCAGTGGATTCAGCACCTTCCTTTGGGATGTGATACTGATGAGATTGTCTATGGGAGCATAATGGGTATGATGGGAGGAGTTTGTAATTGTTGTGTGTTATGCAATAGGAAGTGAGTCTCTTATTAAGTCTGAACGCTTTATAACTTTATATAGGGTGTACCAAGTAGTGGATTCGGCACCTTCCTTCGGGATGTGATACTGATGAGATTGTCTATGGTAGCACAATGGGAATGTGTTATGCAAAAGCAAGTGAATTGGTGCTAGATAGGCTGCGATGTATAGCTTCCTAGGAACTTGAGGTAAGGGATGGATTGGGGTGAGAATATGTACATTTCCAGTACCTTTTCCAGATAGGCTTAACCCAGATGGGCCCCTGTGGCTCTTATTAAGCATCAACACCTTATGACTTTATGACTAATAAATACAAAATCAATATATAAAAATATGACTAAATAAATAAATAAATAAATAAATAAATAAATACATAAATAAATAAATAAATAAGAGGTGGCAATGTCGTGTTACGCCAACACTAGCCGTGCAGGAGGTAACAGATAGTAGTTCGTATTACGCCAACACTCGGCATGCAGGGGTAAGAGGTGGCAGTTCGTGTTACACCAACACTCTCTCCTTGCAGGAGGTAAGAGGTAGCAGTTCGTGTTACCCTAACACTCTTACTCAGGAAGTAAGAGGTGGTAGTCCCTGTTATGCCAACACTCACTCCGCAGGAGATAAGAGGTGGCAGTTCGTGTTTGGAACGGATATCGTGGCTAAAACGGAAGTTGCCACTGTGCGGCCAATAAGTTGAGTTGGATTACTTTTTTCGTACAAAACTTCCAAGTGGATACGAACTTGTTCATCGACTTGTTCTACGGTCCTCGGTCGCGATGGCGGTGTCGGTGCCGGTGTCGGTGTCGGTGTCGGTGTGCGAATGACCGAGAAAGCAATCATCTGTGTATCACTACAATGGAGGGCGAAGTTAGAACGCATCTACTCCCTCGGTAACAATAGAGTCAAATGTGTGACCCGGCGGAGGCCAAACGGCACCACTTTGAAATTGTAATAGCATTTCGTTCGTTGTTGCAGCCTTTCAGTCCCTTCTTTTCACTCTGAACTAACTACTTTCTTTTCATATCTGTTTTTACCAACTGTCATCGTAATGCTTTCATTGGGTTCTCAAGTTATTGTTCAGAGAGGGGTTTTTGTGGCCACAGACCACTGGCAACTGCAGCTCGCCCTGGCTCTCCGCACGGCGGCCGGTCGCCGGGCCAACCGGACCGCACGCAGGACGGCGAGTCATCATTGTAAACAAGACGCCGCTCTTTTGAGCCCAAGGACAGCGGACGCATTTTAAGAATAGTTCTAGTGATGCAACTTTGCACATGCACCACACTCAAAGTTATTAATTATGCTGTCCTATCTGTTTTAAGCAGAGGATGGCCGAGATCAAGTTAGTTTGTACCTGTTAAATACGAAATTGTAAACACTAAGTTGCCAGACGATTTCGAAATAGTTGAAGCTTTTAGCACTCAGTTCTGTTCAGTGTTCACAAAGGAACGAGCCGATAGTTTATCGCACGTAGAACATATTCCACATATACTCCGTGCCCTTCATTTGACTTTGGCATAGATTAAGTCAAGGAACTACTGCATTTGACTAAACTAAGCAAAACTTCAGGCCCGGATGAGATTCATCATGAGGGGTACAGATTTGCTGATTACTGTTGCAGGCCTGGATGTTACAATGAGCACGACCTAAGTGGCCTGAATGCTACAGCCAACATTCAGGTCGAGCGGGGGTTCACTCGAGCAGTCCTCAATGGGCGCTTTGTCGCCGTAGGGGCACCGCCTTTCCATAGCTGGGGGCGCACACCCCAGTGCCCCCCCCCCCTCTGTATCCGGCCCTGGTGTGTGCGCATGTGTGTGTGAATAGGTGTAGGTGCGTGCTGTGTGTGCGCGCATGTGTTTGTGAATAGGTGTAAGTGCGTGTGCGTGTGCGTGTGTGCGTGTGCACGTGTGCGTGTGTGCGCATGCGTGTGCATGTGTGTGTGTGTGCGTGTGTGCGCATGCGTGTGCATGCGTGTGTGTGCGTGTGCCTATGCGTGTGTGTGTGCGTGTGTGCGTATGTGTACGTGTGTGCGTGTGTGCTCGTGTATGCGTGGGCGTGTGCATGTGTGCGTGTGCGCTCGTGTGTACGCGCGCGCGTGTGTGTGTATGTGTGTGTAGGCTAATGTGTCGGTAGGTGCAGGTGTGTGTAAGTATGCCTGGGTGTGTATGAGTGTAGGTGTGTATATGTGTAGGTGTGTATATGTGTAGGCGTGTATATGTGTAGGCGTGTATATGTGTAGGCGTGTATATGTGTAGGTGTGTAGGTATGTACATGTGCATGTGTGTATATGTGTATTTGTGTAGGTGTGAATACGCATTCGAGCATAGATGTACTAAAGCGACATTTCCATGTTACGGTGTCATTGCCTTGTACAGACCCAAATGGCCTGCTTTGTCAATACATGATGATGATGATGATGGTGTCTGGCTATAGACATGAAAGGCGATGTTGGCATGACTAGTGACGAGGAGATATTTTACTGACATGGCGGAGGTAATTTATTGGGCACTTGGGTGGGAAAGCAGGGGGAAGCTTAAATCTGAATAGGCGTCCACAGAGTCAGACCAACACACCGATCCAGATGCACAGTGGCGCAGCCAGGATTTTGCTAAAGGGGGTCGACCCTCCAGAAATTGTTATGAAATAGAAAAGCTTTCGGTGTGCGGAACACGCGGGAAATATAGGGTTTTGCGTGGTGAAAATCTCGAAATTTCTCGTTTCATTTGTGTATTTTCCGTTGCTCAGGGGGACCTGCCCCACCCCACCCCACTTGGCTGCGCCACTGCAGATGTATGTGGACAGAGCCTAAGTTGCACATACAAAAAACATCACAAGAATGTTTTCTGTAGAATCTTCCGCCTCATTCCAACATTTTTGCTGGCACTAATACAGGCGCACGTGGCTGGAGAGCGTGTATGCTCCATGCTGTATCAATGGGCTATGTGTACGATGTGGGGGATGTGCGCGAACTAAGTACTGATAGACATGTACGTCAAGAAATAAGCAAAGAACAGCTTTATCCATACCGCTCATCCTGAGCAAATACCAGCCATAGGAACTGTGGGGACACTGGTTAATGACATACTCTAGAACGACTAGGGAACTTAAATTGCCGATCGGAACGTTTTCATGAAGCCCATGCCGCCTCTTAGGCTTCGACGATATAATCATTCAGGGGAAATAATTACTCATGGAGCTTCAACAGTGTTTGAGGTCTGTAGAGATTTCCAACAAACAAATTCTATGATCAACATTAGTCCACTGCATTAACTGCAGTCCACATCTGCGAAGAACCCACGCGTTTGGCAGTTACTGCTCAACTTGTCGGAGGCAGCACAGCGCCCCATTTTCCGAACGCTAGAATTTCCAGTAGAGTGCGCAACGCATCATGAGCCTTCATGGGAGTCTGCGCTCCTACCACCAGGGAACTTCGCTACAATCTCCAGTGGAGCCTGCAACATCATGAGCTTCCATGGGAGCCTGCTTTTCCACTACGCGGGCACTTTGGTACAGCATGCTGAAATGCGCGTCTTCATCTGCACGCCTGTGTCTGAGCAGCAGGCACATTCAGTGCGGCTCTGATGCCCAGCTCTGAAGCACGTACACATCTGATGCCCATCTCTGTAGCACGTGCACATCTAACCCGTGATGCGGCCAGGGCTTTCTTAAGCGGGGCCCGACCAAAAAGATGTAATGAAATAAAGAGTGCTTTCGGGGCGCTTCGCGCGTGACAGCTGACGACGGCCAGCTGTCACGCTCCGACCATCTGACAACTGGCTCTTACGTCGGCCGTCGTTCGCTCAAAACCCGAGCTGGCAGGTGGTCGCGCTGCATCCCAAAGGCCAATCGGCCTCTCAAAGCCGCGGCCAGAGCGCTCGTGACAAACTGGTGCTGCTTCAAGCTGGGGAGTGCCGCCGCACTTACGCCACAGCAGCTGCAGGTGGGTATACCACCACTCGTCACAAACTGGTGCTGCTTCAAGCTCGGGAGTGCCGCCGCACTTACGCCACAGCAGCTGCAGGTGGGTATGCCGCCACACGAGCACCAACATCACCGCCGACGTCAGAGCGGCAAACGCGAGTCGAGCATGCGCCGGTCGCCCGCCGCGTAGTGGCACACGGAGGGTGCGCCCCAGACCGGGTGACGCTCGAGAGGATTGCGGCTTATTTGCTGTCCTGACTCACTTTCCAAGGGGCTCGGGCCTCGTGTTTGCGGTGAATCACTTCTCGGCGTCTCGTGCCGCTCACTGTTTCTGGCGAGGGGACGGTCCCTGCTGCATGCCGAGGTGCACGATGAGGGCCGACTTTCGCACAGTCTCGTCTGGTATACTTGAGCTTTGAGCGGATTGGTTAGCGTGTATGTTGATCCGCATTGACCGACATTTGAACACACAGTTTTACACTCACGACGAGATCGCATGTTGCCAGTTGTGGTACATATAGATGGATCAAGGCTCAGGGTTGTCTCTCACAATAGCATGGCTTCATAATTCGCTTAGGAATTGCTGGGACTTGTACCAACTCAAGTCATAAAGTCAAAGTGTTTCAGACTTAATAAGAGCCACGAGGGCCCATCCAAAGGGGACGAGTGGTCTAGGGGTAAGATGCTTGTCTCACAATCGAAAGGTTGTGGGTTCGAGTCTTTCCTGTCGCTACTCTTCGCCCGCGACCAATCGGCGTGAGAGATTGGCGACGCTACATGACTCAACGGTCGACGTGTCGTAAAACCAATAACCAACCGAGGGCCCATCCAGGTTAAGTCTGTAAAAGGAAGATATCATAAGCCTGGCAAAAAGACACTTATCACCCACACCAACTCCACATCCCTAATTAAAAAGAATAGATCCTCCAACATCCCACACCCTCATCAATGCCTATCTACCTTACCTATCCAGCCCTATTCACTCGATCCCGTGCAACACATGTGGCTTGAGTGCCCTACCAATATTTTCAGCCTCCATCCATGCCTACTTAAGGGGCCTGTACAGTGCATACTTACTTAGCATAAATCTCACCAATCCGCCACTAGATAGAACTCAAAAAGCAAAATTTTTCATCCTAAAAAAAGTATGCTCATTAAATCATGTTCGCATCGATTAGAGATCTTGTCTGCTACATATTTGTCTCCCACGCTCATGTGCAAGTCATGGCTTTTTCGATATGTAACTTGGGGAAAAAAACTTCAAACTTTCAGAGAAACAAAGAAACTTTCAAACTTTCAAAGAAGACATAAGAGACATGGACAAGACATATTTCTTTTCTTTTTGGCTCAACTCGATGCATTATAAACTATACGACAACAAGAGAGGAAAGACATGGTTCTGAGTGAAATAGCCGTTCCATCAATCCATGGTTGTACACTTCTGCTGTCAATCATAATATACTCGCATCAATCTATTCAGTTCGAAACAGTTCGGAATTTTATTAAAATTGAAGGGAGCTTCTGTAGCTTCAGTGTCGATGTAATGCTGAGACTGAGCGTCATGGATTTTAAACTGAAGGAGAGTTTTTAAACTGTTGGAGAGTTTTGCCACTAGCTGAGGAACGTTATGGTAATGCTAGGAAAATGTTGGTCTAAGTTAAGTTTTTCAGGTCCAATTTAGGTTCATGCGATTCATAGTCATTAACAATGGGGCAATTGAAGTTCCAGCGATGGTTGTTAAACAGTCGATATATGAGGATAATATTTGAACACTATCAATATGAAAATCACAATTATTAATATGAGAACAATACCATCGCCAATGCGCGCTCAGGAGAGCTTGGCCGGGACAAAGACACCATGAGTTATGGGACCAACAGTGACGTGCCGTACGTTGCGGTTGTTAATTAGAATGCAACGCCACTACAAATCATAGATTGCAATCTAAAGCTAATGCTGCCATCAGTCAGGCTTGGACAGGTAACATTGACACACGCTAGGTGTTTTAGCCGTGAATGATGGTGGAGACCAGTCACAGCTGGCCATTAGTAATATCACCGCCAGCAATTATCTGGCATTGCGAAACACGACACAATAATGGCCTGCACTCACGTCATGGCCACTCGGCACTCTGCACTCACGACATAGCCACTTCGCTCTCACGGCATGGCACTCTGCACTCACGGCATGACCACTCTGCACTCACGGCATGGCCACTCTGCACTCACGGCATGGCCACTCTGCACTCACGGCATGACGGCATGGCCACTCAGCTCTCACGGCATGGCCACTCTGCACTCACGGCATGTCCACTCTGCACTCACGGCATGGCCACTCGCGCACTCACGGCATAGCCACTCGCGCACTCACGGCATGGCCGCCCGGCACTCAGGGTATGGCCGACTGCACTCACGGCATGGCCGCTCTGCACTCACGGCATAGCCACTCAGCTCTCACGGCATGGTCACTCGGCACTCAGGGCACGGCCACTCTGCACTCACGGCATGGCCGCTCGGCACTCACGGCATGACCACTCGGCACTCACGACATGGCAGCTCGGCACTCACAGCATGACCACTCGGCACTCACAACATGGCAGCTCGGCACTCACGGCATGACCACTCTGCACTCACGGCATGACGGCATAGCCACTCGGCACTCACGCCCTGCACTTGTAAGGAGCGCAATTATTTGCGTGACGCGTGGCCGTACAAGTGGAGGCGTGCCACGACTATGCGGCTTCCCTATGCACCGGCACCGACACGGTCGCCTGAAGTTCAATAGCGAGCCGTGTGCTGTCTGCACCACGTCATCGTAAATGTCCAGCGGATGTGGGACGACCACGCGTGATTACCGCTCGTGGTGTGTCGGGGCGGGAAAGCCACGCTTCAATTTTCCGTGCGCATGCTACTTTACCGCCCAGACAGTGCTTTACTCCGACTTATTGTATGCGGACCACGCAACAGCTGTGAATTACAGTCATCATGGGTGATGCGAGTTCGTCCACATGCAGGCCATTGTTCGGTACGCCAGGCGACACACACACACCTGCACACGCCTATGCATACACACACACATATACACCCACACACACATATATACACCCACACACACACACACACCTACAAACACGCACCTATACGTGCAAAGCGTGCAAAGCGAGGACTGTGACTGGAAACCAACTATCGAGGACTATGTGAAGGCACCAACTGACAAGGTTCAGACTTGGCACGGCAGTAGTCCGTTAGGCGTCATGAGCGGACACAATACCAGTGGCGCCGCTCTGGTGGTGGGTTTGTGAAGGAACACCACCAGAGTG
Source organism: Ashinkailepas kermadecensis (assembly GCA_034440615.1). Lineage (NCBI taxonomy): Eukaryota > Metazoa > Arthropoda > Thecostraca > Neolepadidae > Ashinkailepas > Ashinkailepas kermadecensis. The sequence goes on along the minus strand of JAOTOM010005076.1, from coordinate 292,910 downwards.
GTCTCAAATATACACACAAAATCAGCAGCTTTCTGATGCCATACTCAACTACTTTTATAGACATCTAAACCCTGTCATTTTTGAACTCAACTCCAGGATTTCTGTCTCGAACTATCACATTGTATTTATTTTATTGGTATATCAGATGTTCTACATTAGCGAACTAATTTCCAATGGTTTCAAATAAACCGACACAAAATTAGCTGCCTTCCGATGCCACACTCAACTACTTTTGGAGATATCTAACCCGGGCATTTTTATATTTAGACATGAGGCTGTCCGGCATTATTGAGGTACTGTCGTGGATCGATGCACGTCAAGCGCCGACGGTTGTTGACCAGAGGATCCGTAGGGCCGCCGAGCGGTGGCATGACAAAAAGTAAAGTTCCACCCTTCAACAATACTAAGCAACATCGGCTCTGCCACGCCAAAATGGTGTAGGTGAAATTCACGATTGTAGATACATTCTTTCCACACGTCTTCTTATGCCTCATCAGGAAAGGTCATGTTAACATAGTCATCATATGTCATATGTTCACGATCATAATTGTCTTGAAAGTTCAATATTTGCAAGCGAGGATATGGGAGGCCCAACTTCGTCTCGATGCTATGAAAGAATATTGAATACGTGGATTACAGATAATACTGTGAAAATGAAAGCTGTTGTAGATAAAAATTGGAATCGGGTGCAACACCAGTCATGTTGTTGTTTTGTAGGTTTTTACCATAGGGCTTGGGGTAGCGTCGCCATTTATTAGGGCTTAGGGTCGCGTCGCCTGCCAATGTCATTTTGCGGTCGGGTGCCCCCAGGTGATGAAGGTGGACAAGCCGACCGACGGCCTGCCCACCGCTCAGACCTGCTTCTTTCAACTGCGGCTTCCTCAGTACTCTAGTCAGGTGGGTTCGGCGCGACGGTTGGGAGCGGTCCGCAATGGCGGCGGCTTGTTGTGTCGGTCAGGCCATTCGCCCGCGTGTGTGGACCAATGGCATGAACTCGTCGTCAGAGGCGGCGCCACCGTCGGTGTTTCGCGCCAGCATGACTCCAAAGACTCCGTACGTGGAGGTAGGCGGTATATCATGTCGGGCTGAACATTAGACTTGGTGGCCAAACGTGGGCACGGCGCACGCAAATTGCGCTGCTGCGCCGCTGCGCCGCTGCGCCGGCGGCGCCGGCGCGAATTCTAAAAAAAGCCTGCGCAACGGCGCGCGACGCAAGTAAAAAATCCGCGCCGCTGTCCGCGCCGCTGTCCGCGCCGCTGTCCGCGCCGCTGTCCGCGCCGCTGCCCAGCTTTAGCGAGCGATAAAAGACGACCTAAGAATCCGACGCGGCAAACACATATCAAGATGACCATCAAGATGTTCCCCATGGAGCACAGGAAGGCCTGGGTGGACATGTTCATTAAATACAACACTGCCCTCCCCAGCTCTGCTGCAGTGGAGAGGCTGTTCAGCGTCGCCGGGGACATCTTGAGGCCCAAAAGGGCCTCCCTGACGGCCTGCAACTTTGAGCAGCTGGTCTTCCTCCGCGGCAACCTGAAGCTTGTGGGGCACAAGTACTTGGAGCCTAACATGGAGGACATTCAGTAGAAGGATGAGTAGATACAGAAACTCAGTGGGCGGGGCCAATCGGGCTACATTTACCGCCGGCCGAGCAATATAGCTCACGGGCCATAGTTTAATCTTCAATGTGAATATAGGTAACTGTGATGCCAATTATAAGTTGTATTTTCAATAAAAATGACTTTTTATAGCCTAAAACTGTTTTTTTGGGGACTAAATAGGTAGAAACTTTGGCACTGCACATAGTTTTTGTTTTGGCATACTTAATTAATAGCGGCGCGCGGCGCAGCGGCGCAGCGGCGCCGGGCGCAACTGCAGGGGCCGAAAATAGCGGCGCAGCGGCGCGGGCGCAGGTGGGCATCGCCGCCGGCGCAGGGGCGCGGGCGCAAGTACCAAAATTCAGCGGCGCGCCCACCTTTGTTGATGGCTGTTCACTAATAGGTGAGCTGCTCACTGATTGAATAAACTGTTACGGGAGCGGGTCGAGGAATTGTCATGGGGGCACATGTCCGGAGTGGCGTCACTTCGAATATACCTGGGGGGGGGCGCCGGGCGGTTGCCTTCCGAGGGGTGTCCCTGGCTGAAAAAAATAGGGGGTGCACTCCAGCCTTTCCGGAGGGGGCACTTTCCTTTCAAAGTATTTTCCTATCACAGGAGCGCCTTTGGCTGAACAATTCGATGGGTGAACTTGAGCCTTCCCAGATGGGAGCCTTTTCCCGGCAGGAGGGGCGCACTCTTTCCCATAGGGGTGGGGGATTTCCAGTGCCCCTTGTTTCCGTCCATGAACTGATGGAAACAACAGTTAATTGTCGAATCCTCTCCATATTGCTAAGGAAAAACTATCAGGACTTGCTCGAAGAAACCAGTTGGGTTTGTGGACGTGAAATTGAGTCATTCGAGTGGTGAACGTCGCATGTGCGGCGTTTGGGCAATTCCGTTTTGTTGGGTTGGGCACTTCGGCCTGCTCGGGCCATTTCGTGCCATGAGTAGAATGGATGAAAATATTATGTTGTAAAAATTAATTTACAAGTCCTGAAGTAAGTTGGTTTTTCGGAGAAAAATGAAAAGGAGATTGATTAGAAAAGGGTGTGTTCTAATAGTGTGGGCAAAGAAAAGGGGGTGTTGTGTGTACGGCAGTAGTTGGTAAGTGTTTTCCGATGTTCATGGTATTTTTGACAGTGTAGGAGAATATGTGAAACGGTAAGATGAGTGTTGCATGATGGGCATGAAGGTCGTGGTGAAGCAGTGTAAATATATCGATGGGTGAGAAAAGTGTGACCTATGCGGAGCCGTGATATAACTTTTTCTTCTTGTCTGTTTTTGGTATGATGTGGTCCAGTTTTCGATGACGGGTTTGATGAGACGTAATTGTGTGTGGTTTGTGGTTTCAGTCCATTGTTTGGTCCAAAAATGTCGAATGTTTTGTCGTATTGTTGATTTGATGGCGTCAAAATGTGGTGGGATTTCTGTGATGTGTGGTAATTGTAATGGTTGTTTGGCGAAATTATCTGCTTTTTCGTTTCCTGGGATGCCACAGTGGCTGGGCACCCACAGGAAACGGACCTTCATGCCCATCAGATGAAGTGTTTCAAGTGTGTTATAAATGGAAATATGGCAATGGTGCGAAAAAGAAAGTGAAGAAAGGGATTGAAGAACAGATTTTGAGTCGGAACAAATGACGACATGGCGCATGGGGTGACAAATCGAACGGTTGCGGACATAGCGAAGGGCAGTGAGAATGGCGTGTAATTCGGCGATGAAAATGGAGGTCCCGTTTGGCAAGCGATGTTGTTGTGTGTATGTACCGGAAACAATGGCATTTCCTGTGCAATTTGCGTCTTTGGATCCGTCAGTGAAAATAAAAGGAACATGATGATAACGAGAACGAAACTGGTGGAATTTTTGCTTGGCGTATTCTGGACAAAGCTGTGATTTTGGAGTGGTGGTGAGATAGACAATATGTCTCTCGGCCATCTGCCACGGTGGTGTAGTTGGTGAAGAGAGAGCTGTAATATGTGGAATGTTGTATTGGAGTTGTGTAGAAAATGTTTTAATGCGTGAAGCTATCGTAAGCCCGGTTCGCTTTTTGGCGGGACCTAAATATTCGTGGTGTAGATTTGGGAGAATTTGTAAAGATGCGTGTGTGGGGTGGTGTTCTCGAAATTGAATTTTTGCGGCATATCGGAGTGTTTGTTCAATTCTTCGCAGACCTAATGGTGGAATTCCTGATTCGGTTTGTAAAGAAGTAATGGGAGACGTGGTCATTGCACCGAGTGCTATGCGAATGAATTTATTTTGTAAGATGTCCAAAAGCTTCAAAGCGGTGGTACTGCCACTTGCGTAAACTATGGAGCCATATTCTATGATGAGAAGAACCAAGGATTTGTATAATTGTAATAGCGTGTGACGATCGGATCCGAATGATGAAGATGTAATACAGCGAAATAAATTGAGTCTGTGAAAACATTTGGTCTGGATGTGTTTGACGTGCTGGTGCATGGAAAGCTTGCGATCGAAAATAACACCAAGAAATTTGAACGAATTTACAAAATGTATGTCGGTGTTTCCGAGGTGAAGTGGTGTATCTGGATTTGGACACGGAATTGATTTGCTGAATATCATTGTGGCAGATTTTGGAGCTGAAAATGTGAAACCGTATTTGATGGACCATTGGTGTATCCGGTCAAGTGCGTTTTGTAATCTAATTAAACAATGTTCATAATTTTTGCCGGAACACCAAATCGCACTATCGTCCGCAAACAGCGAGTATGATAGATTGGCAGGCATGTTATCGAAAATGTCATTAATGATAATGTTGAATAATACTGGTGAAATACAACTCCCCTGTGGTAATCCGTTCTGTAGAAAACGTGGATCGGAAATCGCTGACCTGCACCGGAGATGAAAATGACGGGAACCGGACAAAAATCCTATCAAATAATGAGCTAAATTTCCTTTGACGCCGAAGTGAAGAAGTTTGGAAATTAATGCCGGTTTGTATACCATATCATACGCTTTACTAATTTCTAAAAATACTGCAATGGTGTGTTCGTGTTTTTTATAACCAAGGCGTATGTCAGTTTCTAATCGAATGAGATGATCTATTGTACTATGGCCATGACGAAAACCGCATTGAATTGGAGATAACAGATGATTTGTTTCTAAGTACCAGGTCAGTCTTTTTACAATCATACGTTCTAAAAGTTTTCCTAGACAACTGGTGAGAGCGATGGGTCGGAAATTATTGGGGTTGCTGTGGTTTTTGCCGGGTTTTGGAATAGGGATGATGAGGGCTTCCTTCCAGGTTTCGGGGAAAGTATGGCCAGACCATAATGCATTAAATGTTTGTAAGATACAATGTTTTGCGTCGTTGGATAAATGTCTGAAAAAGGAATAACGTAAATTGTCGGGACCTACAGAAATATTACCGGCTGAGGAAATTGCAGTATCTAGTTCTGAAACTTGAAATGGGATATTGTATGTTTCAGTGTTGTCCGAATCGAATTGTGCCAAATCGGTGTGAAATATGTGTTGTGCATTTTGGAGAAATTCCGGCCTGTAGTTGTTGTCAGAGCTATTGTGAGCCATGGTGTCCGCTATTGTATGTACTATTGTTTGTGGGTCTGTAATTGTGGTGTTTTGAATTTTGAGTGCCGGGAGTGATTTAAATGGAGTGCGTCATGATACTCGGCGAATTAACTGCCAGATTTTTCTTAAAGGTGTTCGAGAGGTGATTTGTTGTAGATAAAGTGACCATGAACGGCGACGAGCTTCGCGAATGATGCGGCGTGTCTTCGCACGTTCATAATTGCGGCTGACTAAATTTTGTTGGTCGGGATGACGTAAATATTTTATAAATGCTCTCTTGCGGCTATTGCTCGGGAAACTTCTATCGACCACCATGGGACTGGTGTTCTTTTTGTGAAAGGTTTTGTTAGTGGAATGGCGTTGGAAGCTGCTTCGAGAAGTGTTTTGGTAACTTGGTTGATGTTTTCGACGGGAGAAATGTTGGGGTTGTATTGAATATGTGAAAGTTCCTGAAAAGTTGTCCAATCGGCCTTCGAGATTTTCCAGCGAGGGATAAAACTTGGTGTCGTATCTGCCGCAGTTGAAAATGTGGGTGTTAATTTAATGGGGTAATGATCGCTGGCATGAATATCAGTGTCTATGGTCCAATCATAATCATTGGCCAGAGTCAGAGAGCATATTGATAAATCAATAGCTGTTTCTGTATTATGTCCAAGGTGAAAAAAGTTGGTTCTCCGGTGTTCAGTAATACTAAATTATGCCGGTCTAAAATTTGTTCAATGATGCGGCCACGAGTGTCTAAGTGTGCGTGTTCTATCTCACGCTGGGCTATGGGCATTAAAATCGACAAGTAATATGAAAGGATTCTTGAATTGTGTTATGAGGTTGTCTAATTGCATCAAAATGTTTGTGTTATATGTTTGTGGTGGAATATAAATGGAACATACACCCACATTCCTGCCATGCAAACGCAAAGTACAAGCGTAATTTGTGTATGTGTAAAATCATTGTTGATGTACAGTGCTGTACCGCCACTGCGATGTGGTCCATTGGTGTTCCTATGGGGGAGGGGGGAGAGTGATTTTTTTAGGCGTGCCGGACCATGAAGGTCATTTGCGCCGCCTTTAAAGCGAGTACGTTTCATGTCTGTCTATAAAGCGAGCGTGTGTGATTGGCCAAGTGGACATTTACGTTAAGGAATTTTACGTTAGTTTGCGTGATATTTTAGGTGCTGAAGGCGATGGTCTGGGTTGGGGACAGTTCCCTGATGTCTAAATGGTTTAGTTTTACTTTACTCCTCCACAAAATAATTTGTAGTTTTGGGTGGGGTTGGGGGTGTTGTGAGAGTGACGAGAAGTTGATTTTGCCATGGTGCCGGCTTTAGCCTACTCTTTTCGAAGAGCACCGAGGGATCTATTCCGTGCGAACAAGGAGGTAATTGTTCACACCGCCTATCACGCCGGCTGCCGCGGTTTAGTTGTTAGTAGCGGGTTAGTCTAAGCATGCCATGCAGGGTTGTCAGTTGGGTTAGTACGGTGTTTTGCAATTCGGCTCTTCTATGTCCGCTGTTCCTCTGGGTAGCCGTTTACGTTATGAGTTGCTAGGCAAATCGGCTCATCTACGTCCGATGGCTCCTCTGGGTTGTCGTTTTACGTTATGCTTATTTGTATTTTTATTTTTCCATCGGTTGGGCTGTGCGCTGACGTGGGCTTTTGTGAACCGCGGCGAGTTTTGTTGACCCGTGCGATCTGCCGCAGGAGGTGATGGCTGACAAGTTGCGGTACGCCATCAACAACTGCCGCTTCATATTCATGGACCGCTACATGCTGGCGCGGGACACGCACGGTGGCGCCATCTCGGACGACGAAATCATGTGACAATTGCGCAAAGCCGACGTTAGTTGGCGGAGCGGTCGCGCCACGGCTGACAGGCAGAAGAGACGGCATGAAATTCCCAGTGTGGAAAATTCGGTGATCCAGATCTGTGGTACCAGCTGGTGTGTTCTTTTCGAGCCTGCTGGTAAGTCGCACAGTGTACATCATTCGGCTTCATGTTTCCTACAATTCAGTTCACCAAGCACCTGGTTTATGTTCCGCCAATCGACATGCGAACAAAACGCTTCCTTCACCCCGCAGTGTCCATTAGGATGGTGCAGCAAATTTGTATTGAACTCGGTATACGCGGTATGTTGGCATTCTATAGCATGACGGTACCTGCAGTGCTAGATGATTTTACGTGCTGGTTGTGATTTTATCAGGTGTTGATTAATGTAACCCCTGCAGTTGTCCGGGTGGGTGTCTGTCGACGAGAGCTCGACTATCCAACATTAATTCGCACATTTCGCAAGTGTGCTTTGCAATAATTTCGAGATGTTGCGTTGTGTTTTGTTCAAGCCGCATGCGGTGTTTCGCCCAAGAACTCAATACTGTTTATTTTTTTTGTTCCGAACTGATCGTCATGCTGTTCACTGGATCGTAGTGATGGGCGACTCGGCCGCTCTAAGCTGGACACGGTGGAGAAGCTCCGCCGAGAGCTATTTTGGAATACTCATCGCGAACAAATTACGATCCAGTGAACACGAACAGCGAATACACACGTCTTTGCATCACTTGTCGGCTTGAAAAGGAGTTTCTACGATGGGAAACGAGCGTGGATTCCAGCCGTCTGGAACAGACCATGTGGTCTAGTCTGGTCTGGTCTGTTGCACCGATGCAGTCCTGACAGGAAAACATCTCTGTCGACCGGCTCAGAAACATGCATTGAAGAGCTATCTTGGACACGAGTCCGTGTGCACCATCACGAATAAATTTGCCTTTCACCCGCCTGTTATGCATCATGTTGTAATACCATTCGAGATTCACCCACATGTCGAAGTTTTCCCACGGCCATGGTTACAAACCCGGCTATTATGCGGGATTTTCTATTCTATGACTAAACGCATATTTCTGCAAAGGGAAATGGGAGTGGTCCAATTGCCCCCACCCCACCCCCTCTCCTCTAGACTCGTCACTGGCAATGTTAAGTTAAAGACATTCGTCAGCAAGATTGGGATGCAGCAGCGGGTGCCACTTTGCGAGTAATTGTAAACGCGAATGCTGAGTATTCATGCTGTCATGCCGAGTAAGTCAACCCTATTACATGTGTGCATCTATGTGTGATGAGTTAAATGGTAGTGAAATTATTTATCCTGTTCAACATTTCGGACGGGAGATTTGATCATTGTACGAACCCTTAACGGTTAAACAGGGCGCTTGAAGCCAGTTGTTTTTGTTTTGAATCGATAACACTCAAGATGTATTTGGTCAGAGTTTTAGTTTCTGTTCCATTTTTGGGCGGAAGGATGGCAGTGTGTCCAAATTTGTTTTTGGTTGAGCGTCAGATGTAAGAAAATTGTGTACATTTTCCTTGAGATGAGGTATGACAAGATATTAAATGTCAACGTGAAATTCATAATTTGCCACAAAATGTTGTAAAAAGCATGGATACTAAGGAAAACGGACCGACCACTATTCGCGATTGTGAGATGCACGCTATCTAAACAGTCATAATGTCACTATAAATAGGTTGAGACGAGTCTCCAGCCTCCAATTTGTATGAAATTATATCACATTTTTGCAGGTGCAATATGTAATATTTTCCCTGTCAGACGTCATTCTCCACCACAGTCCCGGAATTTGGACACACTGCCTCGCTAGGTACCAACTCAGGTTTGCTCGCATTAATGACTAATGCGCTGCCATCGAGAATCAGCAGGCACAAGACACAGCCCATCTCCAACTGAGGCTATTCACATCGACAAACGTGAACATCACTCTTCCTCGGCTTGTTATAAAGCGGCGCGCGGGCTAGCCTGTGTCGAGTGTGCTCATTGCACGGTAGTCTGTGTGTGTATGTTTGTGGACGGATCACCATGGTCGCACACAATTGACGTGTGTGGGGGGGGCGGGGGGCTCGCACGACACCATCTGAGTCTGCCAGGTCGGGGTGGCAGTCGACGTCGGCAGCTGGCGCCAACAGCCGGGTCACGGCTCCGTCGGCGACGACGATGTGGGCGGTGCTGCTGCTGCTGCTGCCGTCGGCGCTGGCGGCGCTGTACGGCAGCGGGCTGCGGCGGCAGGACGTGCGGATGGCCGGCCAGACGCCGCTGCAGGAGACGTCAGCCGCCAGTCGGATCCAGTGTCTGCTGCTGTGCGCCCGCCTGCCGTCGTGCGGCGCCGTCAACTTCGCCGCTGTCGGCGCGGCGCCGCTCACCTCGTGCCAGCTGTTCGAGCACGCCGTCTGCGCCAATCTGTCCGCCTACAGTCTGACGTCGGCGCCGGGCGCGTCCTACATCGACGTCAGCGGCGTGTCCCGCTTCGCCGCCGACCGCGCCACGCCCTTCTGGGACGACGCGGTCTGCACGGAGCGCGGCTTCTGCTCGGCCGCGTGCGGCGCCCGGGCGGCGGGCGACCCGTGCGCCGGAGACGGCCACTGTCCCTCGCGCGCCTCGTACGGCTGCGCGGCCGACAGCACCTGCCGGCTGCGCGACGGCTTCTGGGAGGCGCGGCCGGGCGCGGCGCTGCCCAAGTGGCGCGAGCTCGCCACCGACGGCTGGTACGAGTTCCACCACTTCAAGCGGATCGCCGGCGCGCGCTGCTCGCTGACGTTCGACGCGAGGCTCGACGGGCTCGACACGTTGCTGACGATCAAGCTGTACGGCAGCGACGACTTGACGGGTGTCAGCTTGCGCTACCGTATCAGCACGACCGCCAACGGTGTGACGCGGTTGGCTGTGATCTTCGGGGAAGTCTTGCACTCGCAGGCCCTCACGCCGGGGGTCCTCAGCACGGCGGAGTGGACGCGTTTCAACATCTCCTGGTGCGCCGGCGAGATGTCGCTGCACGCCGGAAACGTTTCGCTGCAGCGCTCGTTCGCCGCCTTCAACCACGGCGAAGAGATGCGCCTCGTGTCGATGCGCACCGCCAACGGCGTGGTGGGTCGCGTGCGCTTCGAGGAGGGCGTCGCCGACGGGTGGCAGCTGGAGCCGGCGTCGCCGGACCACGAGGTCTACGAGCTCGCCGCCAACTCCTTCATCTGGCAGAGAACACAAGCGCCGACCCGCTCGCTCACTGTCGACCTGCACTGCGCCGGCGCCGATGAGTGCTCGGTGGTCCTCAGGGAGGCGTACGCCTTCAACCAACATGTGCGCGTCATCTTCGGAGATGCGGGCAACACTCGGTCGGCCATCGTGTACGACGCCGTCGGCACGCCCCGCATCATGTCGACGTCGGTCAGCACGCCGAACGTGCTCAGTCCGACCGAGCTGCGCCACTTCCGGGTCACCTACCGCGACGGCCTCGTCACCGCCTACGCCCTGGCGAGATCCTCCGAGCCGCTGATGAACGCCACCACGCCCAACCCCCTCACGGCCATCAACATCGTCGGCGTGGGCGGCAAAGGCAAGCACAGCGTGCAGATCGCCCGCTTCGACAGCCGCTGGGGCTACGACTCGTACGTGTCCATGCACGACCTGGTCTAGAAAGTGCCTTGCCAACCCAGAGCTCCGGTCGCACCAGGTGTGGAAGTCGCCGCTGGATGTGGCGCTACAATGTCGAGACCGCCACGGCATAACACCCGCGCCCACTCCGGACGTGTGTCCCCACGTCCCTATCCCCCCGCCTTTCCGAGGAGTCAGCGGCACACTTGTGGTTCGAGCTACGGCGAGAGGCGCAGGGTGTACTTCACTGAGAATACTGTGCTTAGGAAATGCAGTTCCAGCCATGCGTGTAATGTCTGGAGGGGAAGTGGACTAGGGGACTATCAATTTTCTCCGATCTCAGCTAACAACACTCTGGCGCTGACTGGAAAGCATTTCTCTAAAAATTGGTTTGACCCAATCGCACCCTCCACCCCCACACACATATTTTGGGTCGCTCCTATGTTCATCGTTCTAACCGTTTCGGTATGACAAGAGCTTTTGTTGATGGTAGATCCCGGGGGATGTTACGTCGCCTTGACTCAGCACAGCTGGTATGCTCCATCGCTTTGGTCACATTTTATGGGTGCCCAGGCGACACAACCCACACTCCTGTCGCACCACAAACGATATCCGACGGGGTGAAAAGATGACCTGCATCCCCACTCCGGCCCACGCCGACCTACACCACCCTCTCGCCACCAGGGGACCTGCATCCCCACTCTAACCTGCACCACCCGCCCGTCACCAGGTGATTTGCATCCCCACTCCGGCCCACGCCGACCTGCACCGCCCCCTCCCCCGTCACCAGATGACCTGCATCCCCACTACAGCCCACGTCGACCTGCACCGCCCGCCCATCACCAGATGACCTGCATCCCACTGCAGCCTACGCCGACCTGCACCACCCACCCGTCACTAGCTTGGAGCGATTTCCCTGGTTCTCACGTAAAGCCGAACGCACAAATGAGCTAGAAAGGAGCACTGCTGGACACGAGGCCGTCCCCTACATCGGTGAAAACAAGGAGTACGGGCAGGCCAAAAACAGCAAAGCATGTACTGTCTGGCACATGCTTTGCTTGATTCTGTCTGAGAATCAAGATTCTGCTTGAGTCTGGCTTAATTTCATTGTTGGCTTGATGTGTTCTTCGAACCAGCTCGCATCACGCGACGGAAATCATTCTGGCGAGAGGAATATCAGGGCTTATTGGCGCATCGACTGAAACGGCTATATAGCCACGAAGAGTCTTCATGGGCTAGGCCGGACTCTAAGCTGGGCCTGGATTCTAGGTCTCTGAAGTGCCCGAAGCCCTAGCTGGCAACCACAACCTTAGCGGCTACAATATGAATGCTACCAGTATCAAAGATCTTCTGCAATCACAAAAAGGAAGATAATTGTGTCTTGATAACGATACCGAGATAGTGATGCTGAAATCGATCGATCGAGACCGGATGAACCGAGCTAGGTATGGTGAGGCAGATAGTTCTTTAGAACACTGGAATATATTATTGATAAGGGTGTCGCATTAGCTTTTTCCTTACCTTATCCTATCTTTCCCCATAGGCTTAACCCAAACAGACCCCTGCGGCTTTTATTAAGCATTAGCACTTGATGACTATTATGCATACACGCATTATATCGCAAAATATCATATAAAAATGATGTCTGTTCGCGCAATGTTCAGCTTGCTTAAAGTACGTATCATATTAAGGTATGTCGGTTTATGATAAGCTTGTCATTGCGGGACGGACTTTTAGCTTTCGTGTGATATTTCAGACGTGCACAACACACTTCGTTCACATATATGTAGGTGTGAGGGTGCTACTGCAAAATAAAAACTTGGCAATGCCTGCATGTGGTTTGAGTGAGAAGGGTACAACTCTCGGATTGGAATGCAGTGGCGACTCAAAAGAAGAAAATGGAGCCGCACTCGCAATATGGAAGCGCAGAGGTCAAGAATGTTTCTAGACTGCTACCTACGAGAACAAAACATGCACTTTTGCTACCTGGGTCTGGCTTAAATGAACATACACTATTTTGTCACCATCTTTCCACTACAGCCGCCATGTTATGTGACCAGACAATGGTAAGATGTTACAATATTATATTACATACTAGACCGCAATCCACATGTCTAAAAAAAATGCAACAAAAGATACTATATGGCCATGATGTATATTTATAACATATCAGTCACAAGACAGCATGGATTTTGTGATAGACAATCGCACGTTTCGCGGCGTGAGAGGCGCCGTTGCGAGCGACGGTGCTGCCACCTTTTTAGCTCCTCACTTATTCGAAACGCCACCTGCTCTACTCCATAATTGTAACTCAAGTAACGTTACCCAGACGTTGGCGGTCGCGTTGGCGTTATTTGTTCCTGCACTATGGTTATTTTTGGGTGTCTGCTGCTAGTTTTTCATTGATATGACCATAAATCAACTAATTATAGTTTAATTTATTATTTAAAGGCCTATAAATGTATTATCATGCGCAATACATGTTTTTTATGTGCATATCACGCCCAATAACACAATCAAAGTTACCGGCACTTGTTATCTGGTGAAGTATGCGTTGGCGATTCATCCTTCTCTATACAATGACATAGAGATGGGTCTTGGAATAATACGGTTCGTAAACGGATACTCAGTACCAAAATAGTACTGTATTAATTAAGCAACCACCGATGTCATGGGCAAACCCATGGGGTGATGCAGTATCGCTCAATACTGTAGCAGCCTTTTAGTCAGTGATATTTCATAATCTGGATGTCTTCTGTTCGTTACAAAACTAGTTTTTGTGGAAAGCATTCGTGACCAGTCACTTCTTTTTATTTCAACACGTCATGGATAAATTGCTACTTGAGTGAGATATTGAGGGCCAATCTTGCTACCTACCAGCGTAGGCAAGTTGGCGACTTTCTTGACCTCTGTGGAAGCGTGTGGTTCTGCTTCTTGATGAAACACTTTCACTGCAGTATCGATTACACTGCATATACGTGAAAAAAGTGTCTACTTATACTTGCTGAATTGCCTCCTATATCAGTCGTGGTGATATAAGTTGTTTACTTCGATTAGGATCTTAACGGTAGTGCACCCAAAAACTATTATCTCTTGAGAATGTCCGCGATCAATACATGAATGTCTCGTCATGATGTTAGTTAGCGCTGGCATACAAATAAAGACGACCGGAAAACATGCATCGGAGCGGCAAGTGGCTACACCCGTCGGAGCGGGCGGCAGGTGGCTACACCCGTCGGAGCGGCAGGTGGCTACACCCATTGGAGCGGCAGGTGGCTACACCCGTCGGAGCGGCAGGTGGCTACACCCGTCGGAGCGGCAGGTGGCTACACCCGTCGGAGCGGCAGGTGGCTACACCCGTCGGAGCGGCAGGTGGCTACACCCGTCGGAGCGGGCGGCAGGTGGCTACACCCGTCGGAGCGGCAGGTGGCTACACCCGTCGGAGCGGGCGGCAAGTGACTACACCCGTCGGAGCGGCAGGTGGCTACACCCGTCGGAGCGGCAATTGGCTGCACCCGTCGGAGCGGCAGGTGGCTACACTCGTCGGAGCGGCAATTGGCTACACCCGTCGGAGCGGCAGGTGGCTACACCCGTCGGAGCGGCAATTGGCTACACCCGTCGGAGCGGGCTGCAGGTGGATACACCCGTCGGAGCGGCAAGTGGCTACACCCGTCGGAGCGGCAATTGGCTACACCCGTCGGAGCGGCAATTGGCTACACCCGTCGGAGCGGCAATTGGCTACACCCGTCGGAGCGGCAAGTGGCTACACCCGTCGGAGCGGCAGGTGGCTACACCCGTCGGAGCGGCAGGTGGCTACACCCGTCGGAGCGGCAATTGGCTACACCCGTCGGAGCGGGCTGCAGGTGGATACACCCGTCGGAGCGGCAAGTGGCTACACCCGTCGGAGCGGCAATTGGCTACACCCGTCGGAGCGGCAATTGGCTACACCCGTCGGAGCGGCAATTGGCTACACCCGTCGGAGCGGGCTGCAGGTGGATACACCCGTCGGAGCGGCAATTGGCTACACCCGTCGGAGCGGGCTGCAGGTGGATACACCCGTCGGAGCGGCAAGTGGCTACACCCGTCGGAGCGGGCTGCAGGTGGATACACCCGTCGGAGCGGCAAGTGGCTACACCCGTCGGAGCGGCAATTGGCTACACCCGTCGGAGCGGGCTGCAGGTGGATACACCCGTCGGAGCGGCAAGTGGCTACACCCGTCGGAGCGGGCTGCAGGTGGATACACCCGTCGGAGCGGCAGGTGGCTACACCCATTGGAGCGGCAGGTGGCTACACCCGTCGAAGCGGCAGGTGGCTACACCCGTCGGAGCGGCAGGTGGCTACACCCGTCGGAGCGGGCTGCAGGTGGCTACACCCATTTGAGCGGAGGATAACTACACCCAGACGCTGTGCCGTGAACTGTCGACGTTGAATTATCAGAACGAGACGCACAGTGTGGCCCGTGTGTAGCTGTTGAATAAACAATAAGACGGCTGCATATTTAATTCGTCTGTGTTGCGACGTCTTGGTAGAAGATGACTAATAAAACCGAACCTGTATCTTAAGCAAGCTGAACAGGTGAGCAGTGGTGATAGCCGCCATTTGTGACGATTTGAGATGCATTAACACGTGGTGTATTAACATATAGGTAAGGTAAAGTGTTGATTTTTCATGCAGGTAGGTGGGACCGTTAGATCCACGGGCATTGGGAACAATTCGCCCCTGCAAAGCCGATCACTTTTAAAGCAAAATTGGCATAAACCAACAACGGTTTTGAAATCTGGCAGCATTTGATTAAGAATGCATATATGCTACAGGAATCCTCACACGCGTATACATCCAAATCCGGTAGCCTTGACAAATTCGATACTTCACTTTAATTTGACAAAATTCGATACTTTACTTTAATTTGACCTCCCAGGCTAGTCCAGACACGTTCCCGTGCCCGTTCCTGATATATACGGAAGGTGCCACCTTGCCATCAATGGTGAGATGCCCAATGTTCGCCACGTTAACAGGACCGGCACACTGAAGAGCTTGGTGACACTGGTAAGTGTTTAAAAAAAAATCAGAAATGCTCCTTTTCCACAACAACATTCTAGCGCGACGTTCTTGTTCTGTATTTGCATGAACAAAACCACGTGGAATTTATAGTCAGTGTATTTCTAAACTGCAGCAAAAAGTCCAATCGAGGGCCATACGCCTGTTTTTGACAACCCAGCCGGCATGTTTTATCCGGGCAAGATCAGGCCTTGGATGGGCTAGCTTGGGCTGTCCTGTTTGGGCTGAATTGCGTTTTTCCTGCGGTTCGCGGTAGAAGTTGACACAGGAATCTCAAGCGTCCCCGCACCACAGCACAAGTTCTGCCGAGTGAAAAGAGCCCAACCATTCCCCAGACTCAACCCATCCATGCCAGAGTATGCTCGAGTTGAACCTGAGCAACGCCTTGGTATTGGTCCAAGCAAATTGCTGGCTGGTAATAGTTAGGACTTGTTGCTCAACATATTCAACATGGGACTGGTCGATTTGATTTATATTTTAATTAGTAGGTACCTTATTAATTTCCCCCTCCGCTCAGAAATATATGTAAGGTTGATGATCAGATCAATTTAAGCAACATGCAATGTAAGTTAAAAACATATAACTCAGTTCCTTAGCGAAATTACTTCCTCCACAGTTACTGCATCTGCACCTGTGGCATGCGTGCAAAGGCGCAATTTGGACCCGTTGAAAATGGCGCAGTCAGGTAGCTCGCCTTTGGCATGCATACATAAGCAAATACAGATACAGATACATACTTTTTATTGAGGTATCCACAATGGACTTGCGGCTATTACAACCTTGCGTTAATCAGATCAAACAGCTGAGCAGAAAACGTTAAGATCACAGAACAGTTCAACCGGTGATCATACATGTCATAATAAAACTTTAAATACAAAATTACAATTAAATACAGCGAGGCGAGAGGCAAATCAGTCCAGGCCACATACCCCCCCCCCTGCCCACACGCACACACACATCCACCCACCCACCTATACACCAACGCCAACACACCGACGACCACCAACACACACCAACATCAGCATGCACAAACTACCAACACACATGCACATACATATACACATACATATGAACATACATATGCACGTACACATATGCACATACACATACATATGCATATGTACATACACATGCACTTGCACAAACAATAAAGTCGATCGCTTTCGACCATCATTTTCCCTCTGATATTTCTCCTCCAGTTTGACGTGTCAAGCCGCCATCGATACGAAAATAACAAGTCTTAGTTTTGCCCCGACACCCTTACCCCGCAGGATGAGTGACAGCTTCGTGCTACGCCAACACTCACCCCGCATAGGCAAGAGGTGGCAGTTCATATTACGTCAACACTCTCACCCCGCATGAGGTAAGAGGCGACAGTTCGTGTTATGCCAATACTCGCACCCCACAGGAGGTAAGATACACGTCCGCAATAGCCACTGTACATGGAAGGCGTGTATCGTGTAATAAATAAATAAATAAATAAATACATAAATACATAAATAACTAAATAAAGTAATAAATACATAAGTAATGAATAAATACATGAGTAATAAATAAGTACATAAATACTAAATAAATACATAAATAATACATAATAAATTATAAATAAATAAATAAATAAATCAATCAATCAATCAATAAATTCATACATGCATACCTACATACATACATACATACATACATACATACATACATACATACAAATATACATACATACATGCATACATAGATACATACATGCATACACACACTCACATACATACATACACACATACACATACATACATACATACATACATAAATACATACATGCATGCATACATACATCCATAAATACATAAATCAATCAATCAATCAGTCAATCAATCAATCAATCAATCAATCAATAAATAAATAAATAAATAAATAAATAAATAAATAAGTAAATAAATAAATAAATAAATAAATACATCAATCAATCAAGCAATCAACCGATCAATACATAAATAAATAAATAAATAATTAACTAAATAAATAAATAAATAAGGGGTGGCAATGTCGTGTTACGCCAACACCCCATCCCTGCAGGAGGTAAGAGATAGCAGTTCGTCTTACGCCAACACTCGCCATGTAGGAGGTAAGAGGTGGCAGTTCGTGTTACGCCAACACTCTCTCCTTGCAGGAGGTAAGAGGTGGCAGTTCGTAACACTCTTACTCAGGAAGTAAGAGGTGGTAGTCCATGTTATGCCAACACTCACTCCACAGGAGGTAAGAGGTGGCAGTTCGTGTTTGGAACGGGTACCGAGGCTAAAACGGAAGTTGCCATTGTGCGGCCAATAACAAGCTGAGTTGGATTACTATTTTTCGTACACAACTTCCTAAGTGGATACGAACAACTTGTTCATCGACTTGTTCTACGGTCCTCGGTCGCGATGGCGGTGTCGGTGTCGGTGTGCGAATGACCGAGAAAGCAATCACCTGTGCATCATTACAATCGAGGGCGAAGTTAGAACGCATCTATTCCCTCGGTACCAATAGAGTAAAATGTGTGACCCGGGGGAGACCAAAAGGCACCACTTCGAAATCGTAATAGCATTTCGTTGTTTGTTGCAGCCTTTCAATCCCTGCTTTTCACTCTGAACTAACTACGTTCTTTTAATATCTGTTTTTACCAACTGTCATCGCAATGCTTTCATTGGGTTCTCAAGTTATTGTTCAGAGAGGGGTTTTTGTGGCCACAGACCACTGGCAACTGCAGCTCGCCCTGGCTCTCCGCACGGCGGCCGGTCGCCGGACCGACCGGACTGCACAGTGGACGGAGAGTCATCATTGTACACAGGACGCTGCTCTTTTGAGCCCAAGGACAGCGGACGCATTTTAAGAATGGTTCTAGTGATGCAACTTTGCACATGCACCACATTCAAAGTTATTGTGCTGTCCTATCAGTTTGAAGCAGAGGATGGCCGAGGTCAAGTTAGCTTGTACCTGACAAATATGAAATTGGAAATACTACGTTGCCAGACATTTGGAAATAGTTGAAGCTTTTAGCACTTACTTCTGTCCAGTATTCACAAAGGAACGAGCCGATAGTTTGTCGCACGTAGAACATATTCCACATATACTTCGTGCCCTTCATTTGACTTTGGCATAGATTAAGTCAAGGAACTACTGCATTTGACTAAGCCAAGCAAAACTTCAGGCCCGGATGAGATTCATCATGAGGGGTCCAGTTTTGCTGATTACTGTTACAGGCCTGGATGTTACAATGAGTACGACCTGAGTGGCCTGAATGTTTTACAGCCAGCATTCAGATCGAGCGGGGGTTCACTCGAGCAGTCCTCAATGGGCGCGTTGTCGCCGTAGGGGCACCGCCTTTCCATGGCTGGGGCACACCCCCCAGTGCCCCGCCCCCTCTGTATCCGGCCCTGGTGTGTAGACATGTGTGCATGTGTGTGTGTGAATAGGTGTAGGTGCGTGCGTGTGTGTGCGCGCATGTGTTTGTGAATAGGTGTAAGTGCGTGTGCGTGTGCGCGTATGCGCGTGCACGTGTGCGCGTGCACGTGTGCGTATGCGTGTGCATGTGTGTGTGTGTGTGTTTATGTGCGTATGTGCGCATGCGTGTACATGCGTGTGTGTGTGAGTGTGCCTATGCGTGTGCGTGTGTGTGTATGCGTGTGTGCGTGTGTGTTCGTGTATGCGTGCGCGTGTGCATGGGTGCGTGTGCGTGTGCGCTCTTGTGTACGCGCGCGCGTGTGTGCGTGTGTGTGTATGTGTGTGTGTGGTTAATGTGTCTGTAGGTGCAGGTGTGTGTAAGTATGCCTGGGCGTGTATCAGTGTAGGTGTGTATATATGTAGGTGTGTATATGTGTAGGTGTGTATATGTGCAGGTGTGTAGGTATGTACATGTGCATGTGTGTATGTGCATTTGTGTAGGTGTGAACACATTCGAGCATAGATGTACTAAAGCGACATTTCCATGTTACGGTGTCATTGCCTTGTACAGACCCAAATGGCCTGCTTTGTCAATACATGATGATGATGATGATGGTGTCTGGCTATAGAACATGAAAGGCGATGTTGGCATGACTAGTGACGAGGAGATATTTTACTGACATGGCGGAGGTAATTTACTGACATGGCGGAGGTAATTTATTTGACCCTTCGGTGGGAAAGCAGGGGGAAGCTTAAATCTGAATAGGCGTCCCCAGATTCAGACCAACACACCGATCCAGATGCACAGTGGCGCAGCCAGGATTTTGCTTAAAGAGTGGTCGACCCTCCAAAAATTGTTATGAAATAGAAAAGCTTTTGGCGTGCGAAACACGCCGGAAATTGAGGGTTTTTCGTGGTGAAAATCTCGAAATTTATAGTTTCATTTGTGTATCTTTCGTTGCTAAGGGGGACCTCCCCCCCCCCCACTTGCCCACTTGGCTGCGCCACTGCAGATGTATATGGACAGAGCCTAAGTTGCACATCAAAAACATCATAAAAATGTTTTCTTTAAAATCTTCCGCCCATTCAAACTGTTTGCTGACACTCCTACCGGCGCACGTGGCTGGTGAGCGTGTATGCTCCATGCTGTATCAATAGGCGATGCGTACGATGTGGAGGATGTGCGCGAACTAATTAGTGCTAGACCTGTACGTCAAGAAATAGGCAAAGAACGGCTTTATCAATACCGCTCATCCTGAGAAAATAACAGCCATAGGAACGGTAGGGACACTGGTGAATGACATACTCTAGAAAGGAACTAAGTTACCGCCTCCTAGGCTTCGACGATGTAATGATTCAGGGGATATAATTATTCAGGGAGCATTAACAGTGTTTGAAGTCTGTAGAGATTTCCAACAAACAAATTATATGATCAACATTAGTCCACTGCATTAACTGCAGTCCACATCTGCGAAGAACCCAAGCGTTTGGCAATTAATGCTCAACTTGTCGGAAGCAGCACAGCACCCCATTTTCCGAACGCTAGAATTTCCAGTAGAGTGCGCAACGCATCATGAGCCTTCATGGGAGTCTGCGCTCCTACCACCAGGGAACTTCGCTACAATCTCCAGTGGAGCCTGCAACATCATGAGCTTCCATGGGAGCCTGCTTTTCCACTACGCGGGCACTTTGGTACAGCATGCTGAAATGCACGTCTTCATCTGCACGCCTGTGTCTGAGCGGCAGGCACATTCAGTGCGGCTCTGATGCCCAGCTCTGAAGCACGTACACATCTGATGCTCAGCTCTGAAGCACGTACACATCTGATGCCCAGCTCTGCAGCACGTACACATCTGATACTTAACTCTGCAGCACTAACACATCGGTTGCTCACCTCTGCAGCACGTGCACATCTGATGCTCAGCTTTGCAGCATGTATACATCTGATGCTCAGTTCTGCAGCACGTGCACTCGGCCATGGCCACTCGGCACTCACGGCATGACCACTCTGCACTCACAGCATGGCCGCTCAGCTCTCACGGCATGGCCACTCGCACACTCACGGCATGGCCACTCGCGCACTCACGGCATGGTCGCCCGGCACTCAGGGTATGGCCGACTGCATGCACGGCATGGCCGCTCTGCACTCACGGCATGGCCACTCGGCACTCACGGCATGGTCACACTGCACTCACGGTATGTCCACTCGGCACTCACGGCATAGCCCTTAGCTCTCATGGTATTGTCACTCGCGCACTCACGGCATGGCCACTCGGCACTCACGGTACAGCCACTCAGCTCTCACGGCATGGCTGCCCGGCACTCAGGGCATGGCCGACTGCACTCACGGCATGGCCACTCTGCACTCACGGCATGGCCACTCGGCACTCACGCTCTGCACTTGTAAGGAGCGCAATTATTTGCGTGACGCGTGGCCGTACAAGTGGAGGCGTGCCACGACTATGCGGCTTCCCGATGCACCGGCACCGACACGGTCGCATGAAGTTCAATAGCGAGCGGTGTGCTGTCTGCACCAGACCATCGTAAATTTCCAGCGGATGTGCGACAACCACGCGTGATTACCGCTCGTGAGGTGTCGGGGCGGGAAAGCCACACTTCACTTTTCTGTGCGCATGCTACTTTACCGCCCAGACAGTGCTTTACTCCGGCTTATTGTATGCGGACCACGCAACAGCTGTGAATTACAGTAGTCATGGGTGATGCGAGTTCGTCCACATGCAGGCCATCGTTCGGTCCGCCAGGCGACACACACACATATGCACACACACACACACACACACACACACACACACATACATACACACACACACACATATGCACACACACACACACACACACACACACACACACATACATACACACACACCTAGCAGAGACCGCCTTCCTCTCAGCGATGTGCAGAATAGCTCAGCGACGAGGTAGAAGCAGGTAAGAGAGTAGCGAGGAGATGGAGAGTGAACGAGTAATGAGCCAGAAAAGCCGGAGGCGGTGGACGGGACAATGGAGGTGTGTGACAGAGGAGACTGAGAAAGGAGCAATAAAATAAAACAAGATGCGGCGTAAGCGGCGGGCTCCTGGCAGGAGACGGTGAGAACTTTACAAGGGAATTACCCTGTTAAGACATTCTTGGTTCCCATTGTGGGAGCCGGACCTGCTGACGTCAAGCATGTGTTCTGCACATCGGAGTTTTTTTTCGTGAGAATACCATATGCAGGATGTAGGTTCAGCATGCAATTATGTGCAACTCCCAATCAAATCAGTACTAATCATAGTTATGACGGGTGTACCCAGGATGTGAAGGAACGATCAGTCTTCATATTGCAAAAGTCAATGTTCTCTGTCTGAATGATCAACTAAAGTTGTCCGTCTCAACTCTACGATAGAACAACTCTATGGTAGAACTCAACACTACGGTAGAACTCAATTCTGCGGTAAAGCACACTTCAGCGTCAAACCACTGCCGGTCCAAATTTTCCCCGATCCAACTCCCTCCAATCTGCACCCCCAAACATGATGCATGCGGTCTTTAGTCCCAGAGTGAATACCCTTCCTCTCCATTCCTGCTATCTTCCGCATCTCGGCCTCTCTCCACACAATATCCGTTCAGAATTAATTGAGTCACCATCTCGGCTCCACATATCAGCCCCAGCCGGGGCTCGACTTCCCGACAGTGTCGTCGCCGATGACACCGTCGACGTCGAGGAGCACCGTCGACACCGACGACACTTCACGTGCAGATCCGACGGTCGTCGCCGCGTCTCCACGGCGAACTCTCAGAGCGACGCCCGGCGTCGTCCACGCCGACGGACAGTCGCTGGCGGCTCGTCGGAGCTCGCGCACACATTCAGGCAGAGCGGCCGTCGCACGTCCGGAGAGTGCGACTGGAGAGTGCGACCGGAGAGGGCGACCGGAGGTGTCGGGGCACACCCGGGGCGGCCACCCCGGTCACAGCAGCGCAAGGTCAGTGATGGGGAGGTGGTCGGTGTGTGTGGCGCAGAAGGGAAGCGTTCAGCGGCGGACTGCAGGGAGCACGCCGAAGAAGCGAGGTCACTGTTCGATGGAGGTGAATGGGAGGGTGTGGACGAGACCTTCGGTGTTCAAACACATCATAGAAAGGGGGCTTAGGGGCGCATCGACTGCAGTGGTCATGCAGCCATCATAGAAGGGGATGGAGAGGAGACGAACTGAACTTCTCAAGCAGGTAGATAACATAGAGGACAAGGTTTCGAGGAACGGGAGGGGGGGGGGGAACTGAGGCCCCTTAAACACCACCAGAGCTAGGGGAGGATGGGGACGCAGCCGTGTGGTGTGATGTTCTCGAACAAGCGAATCTGGGTTATTATACGACGCATTCCACCGCGAGGCTACATGTATCGCCAACATTCTCAAGCAGATTGGTCGCGGGTGGACTCGGTAATCCCTTGTGGGATTCGAACCCACGATCTTGCGATCACAAGTTCAACACCCTACCGACTGCAATTACATCGACTCCAAGTTTGCTATCTTCCGTACACCGACATCGACAAAACAGGACGTTGGTTGTACAATTGACATGGTGTGATGCGGTGTGGTTCTGTGTGATGCTGTGGTGCGGTTCTGTGTCATGTGGTGTGGTTCTGTGTGATGCTGTGGTGCGGTTATGTGAAATGTTGTAGTGCGGTTGGTGTGCGCATGGAGTGCGTGGCTGTATGTCGTGGTTGGTGTGCAATTGCGTGGTGTGGTAGGTGGGTGACAGTGTGGTGCCGTAGGTGTGTGGTTGTGTGGTGCGGCAGGTGTGAAATTGTGTGGTGTGGCAGGTATTTGATTGTGTAATGCGGTAGGTGTGATTGTGAAGTGTGATAGGTGTGTGATTGTGTAGTGTGATAGGTGTGTGATTGTGTGGTGCGGTAGGTATATGATTGTGTGGTGCGATAGGTATGTGATTGCGTTGTGCGGTAGGTGTGTGATTGTGTGGTGCGGTAGGTATGTGATTGTGTGGTGCGGTTGGTGTGTCGTTGTGTAGTGCCGTTGGTGTGTGATTGTGTGGTGCGGTAGGTATTTGATTGTGTAGTGCGGTGGGTGTGATCGTGTAGTGTGGTAGGTGTGTGATTGTGGTGCGGCAGGTGTGTGATTATGTGGTGCGTAGGTATTTGATTGTGTAGTGCGGTGGGTGTGATCGTGTAGTGTGTAGGAGTGATTGTGGTGCGGCAGGTGTGTGATTATGTGGTGCGGTAGGTATTTGATTGTGTAGTGCGGTGGGTGTGATCGTGTAGTGTGGTAGGTGTGTGATTGTGGTGCGGCAGGTGTGTGATTATGTGGTGCGGTAGGTATTTGATTGTGTAGTGCGGTGGGTGTGATCGTGTAGTGTGGTAGGTGTGTGATTGTGGTGCGGCAGGTGTGTGATTATGTGGTGCAGCAGGTGCCTGATTGTGTGGTGCGGTGGGTGTGATCGTGTAGTGTGGTAGGTGTGTGATTGTGGTGCGGCAGGTGCCTGATTGTGTGGTGCGGTACATGCGTGCTTATATTTCACATGAAGCCGAGCCGTACTGGCTAATTTGTGACCAGTGGCGCACCGAATTCCGAGCACAAGACAATTCGCCGTCACCCTGAAATGTGGAGGGAAGTGCCCCAAAGAATCGCACCCGAGCCCGGGAAAATTGCGTCAGAAAATGAAAAACGCGGAACTAAATATCGCGCCGGGACTCGACAAAATGAAGTCGGGGCCTCGAAAAGATAAGCAGTGTCTCAGAACATAATCCAGGCCCGGAAAATAATTCTGAAGCCCCCAAATGCGAGCCGAGCGCAGTAAAGAAGCCTGCCGGGACACGGAAAATGTGGCCCCGAAATATAGGGCCGGGGCCCTAAAAGTCACGCCCGAGCCCAGCAATATGCTGGCGGAGGCTCGACAAATCGACCGGCAACTCAAACTGGGACATGGAAAATCTGTCCAGGTTCCAAAACATTCAGAAGAGATCCTGAAAGAAAACTCGTGTTGTGGCCCCGGCAACTGTGTTGGGGTCCCAAAATATCGCGCCGGGGCCCGGAAAATCGCGCCGAGGTCCCGAAGAAGTCGCGCTGAGGAACGAAAACTTCTAGTCGCGGTCCCAAGCACTTTTCTTCATCCTGACGTAAATTTAGATGCGCCAATGGTTGTGACAGGTGTCGGTAAATATTAGATAAAGAACTGAAGGCATAAAATATCCTTCCAGTACAACGGAAGTAACATGCTTCCTCGAGATGACCTTCTGCCCAGTGTTTACCACGAGCTTCGCTGCACTATCGAACTGGCTCGTTCGATCATACACAGACATAAATCAGTTGGATACTGAGCCTAAATGATAGAACCGTTTCAGTTTGTAAATGGTGGATGCGTTTGCTATCCAATATACAACCGACTTATTTGCGTAATTAATTAATCATTTATTTGTTTATTTACAAATGAATTAGTGTATGGGTAAGAGACATCCACGCAATATTATCAGAACAACACATACGTATAAATTTAAAGTAAATGAAAGGAAACGTGAACCTTGCTGAAGAATACGAACGCTTCTGAAATAGAATATACGCAAAACAAAATACGCATCTGTATTTTACATGGTGTAGTGGTACAGCATCTCGCTTTTGAATGACTGTAATATTCTGGATCCAGACTAGGTGAGCCAATACTAAAATTATGCTGAATTTCAGAACCTTTCCAAAGATAAGCACCAAATTATACGGACATGCAGTCGCCGGCTTCTGTCGTGTTCTCCTGCCCGAAGATAGGTGTTGTGTTGGCTTGCTTTTCGATACTCTGGAGGACACTCATTCTCACCGACGCGATGATCTCACCCGTCGCTAGGCGGGATGAGGTCCTACCTCTTACAGTAGAGGGAAGATCAACTTGACCCCTTCCGCACCAACGTTTCTCTCAGGTTAGATGGAAAGTCACAGCAAACAGCAAGATATAGCTCCGCTCGTGACGTTTAAGAATTATTCGACATAGTTATCTTGACCTTCCTCTTTACGTTGACCTTGACCCTCACAGCGGTCAATGTCGGGATACTCTCAGTCCGCGGATTGCCTTGGTCGTTTTCGAGGTCTGGTCGTGAAGCGAGTACCATTTTGTAATCTGATATAGATAATGTGCATATCAACGAGTTCGGCTAATGCCATGGCTACCACGTTGGTCCACATCATGGGATTGGTTTGAGGTAAATGGCGAAGGAACGAGTGATGTATTCCTTGAGTTCACTATTTCTTAGACGTAAATTATAGTTCGGAGAATGGATGATATCGACTCAGGGTACAAATGAATAGCTATTTTATGGTAGAATGTCGATTTTTAGCCCATTTTTTAAAACCGTTACCATAGACTTCGTGTGATCCAGGAGGTAAAGCCGAGCCTGCAAAACTACCACGAACAATCCTCACCCAGTGGCTTTACTGCGCAATAGTTCGTGTTCTAGCAGCGAGACTCCCAGTTATTGACATTCCTGCGAAATAATCCTCATCTAGTCGCTTTGCTCCACAATAGTTCGCGTTCTAGCAGGTAAAGCCCAGTTATGGATATTCCTTCGAAATAATCCGAAATAATTATAGCAGCCAAACACCCCGCTATAGTACTAGCTTAGTAGTAACTATAGTTATGAAACTAAACGTTTTGATTCATTTCTCGGTGACCTGACCGACATCGACTTAAGTTGACCGTAGAAGGCGCGCGACCTGATCAGCGCACGACCTGATCAGCGCGCGAACTGATCATTGCAGGCGAGTTACCTGATAATTGTTGGCACGCGTTTTCTTCAAAAACGTTTATAATCAAACTTTAAACTTACTTCGCTTAACTTCAGTCAGTTGGTTAGAGCGCTGGCCTGCACTGGTCTCTCAGTCATGACAAGACAGGGTTCCAGTCGCTTCACGCGCTCGCATTTAGCCCCCGGCTCGGAGGGTCAGTTGGCAACTGGCCCGATAAGGCCGGGGACGAGCAACCGTGTCGGTGCATTGACGGCACGTTAAGCTCCCGGTCAAAATCTTGCCGTTGAACTGTAATTCACTGATAGAGTGGTGGGAGCAGGGTTCGCGCAACAAACTCTGCTTAGCAATAGGACCCTGACTCAAAGCCACCCCAGCAAGAATTCCGGACTATTTTTGGTAATTTAAAAAGCAAGAAATACTTACTGTAACTTAACTTATTAACTGTCCAACTTAAAGATGTAATATAATATAACATAATCTAAGATAATATAACATAACATAATATATCTAATCTAATATAACAATCTAATATAATCTAATCTAATTAATATAACCTAACAGAGCCTCCTTTTTGCTTTACGAAGGTAAAACGTGCGTAAAACGTATCTCGATACCCTTAAACTGCGATAACACCCAATGTTTACATTGCCGTCCTTTGAAAATTGCCACTGATACTAAGAAGGCTGAAGGCACTGATCTTCAGAGTCCATATCGCACCCACTTCCAGTCAACTCACCGGTACGCAGTCTTCACATCTTCACGTCCGATCCCTGGAGTGTGCAGAGTGAAGCCGCAGTCTTCACATCTTCACGTCCGATCCCTGGAGTGTGCAGAGTGAAGCCGCAGTCTTCACATCTTCACGTCCGATCCCTGGAGTGTGCAGAGTGAAGCCGCAGTCTTCACATCTTCACGTCCGATGCTTGCAGTGTGCAGAGTGAGTAAAGAATACCTCCAGTTCACCCGCATCTTCAAGCTGCCGCCTTCGACCGCTGTAGCCGGGTTCCAACTTCTGGCAATCTGAAAGCTGTAGGCGCCTCAACTCAGCGACCAGATGTGCTGATGGGCACTTGGAACTGGCATGATGGTATGCTAAGCCAAACGTAGTGCGGCTACTGAAAGCATTTGTTAAATTCACTCTTCGACTACAATCAAACATCAGTCTGGCGAGCAACCCGCACAGTATAACCACGGTGTTGAGTTTTGAAAATTATAGGGGGGGGGACAGAATACATGAAGGCAATGGTCATTCCACAATTGATTGGGGGAGCGGGGGGGGCACACTCCATAAGCGGTGACGTTAAAAGTTGAAATTATTGGTGGGAAAGCCAACATTGAGGGGCACTTGCCCCCTAAAAACTTTTAAAACAAGACCCCTGAGCATAACTGACAGTCACCACAACATGCCCATCAGAGCCGTTACTCGGCACCAATGCGTCGATAAACCAACACAGTAGAAAGCAAACACGCACGTACATCATCACATCACTTCTATATCATATCAAAACATGCATTGCCACACCTTGCAGGCATGAAAACTGCACGCTGTGCGAGAAATACATACCGAGGTCCTGGCCGCCGAGCACGCCACCGGCGCGGTCACGCCACCCACGAGCGTCGACACAAACAAACAGGCGGCTAAAAAAGCGTCCCCGCCTGAGGGGATCCGCAACGTCACGCGCAGGGGACAGAGAATATAGTTCCGCGCAACGTGCACGATTCTGGTGACGAATTGCATCGAACGAGTCCTAAATTGGTGAATGTACGCAGCAAAACGTCGTCATTTACCCCGTTTACATGAGCAGCAAAACTTCCGAATACGATGCGATTACAAAACTTTCGAAAATAATGCTATTGTAAACGGGCAATAACATTATTCTAAAAGATGCGAAAAACTTTGCTAGTCTAGCAAAAGATGCGAAAAACTTAACGCAAATTTACGCTTCGGTAGGTGGAAGTTTGCGATAAGCGCCAATCATGAACAAATAACGATACGGCTGCAATAGTCATGACACTTCTTGAAGCTATTCTCTGCTAATATTCGAGTAAATTCAGGGTAATTATGAACAATAATCCTCTTTATTTTTAATTGTAATTGCAAACCTAGTTATGAAACACAAAAATCAGGCCCGTAACAGATGAAAGTGGCGCTGAGACGTCACGTTATTAGTGCGTGCCTCAGCCGTGAGTTTTCCGATCTGGCGAAGATAACTTGTGGATTTGTGAAAGCGTTTGAGTTTTGCTGATTTATCTCCTGGATTGCGTAGTGAACCTGATTTACCCTGTTTATTTCACTATCACACAGTCCGGAACAATGCACCATTACATAGTCTGGAGCCTATACTATGGAACATAGTCTAGAAGCAATGCACCATTGGATTCACAAAGAAGAAAGGGCTATGTTGTCATCGACAATTTGTCATCGGCTACGTGAATCCTTCGAATTCAAAGATTCCCTATCTTTTTGCCCAACAACCTCTAACTACGTGGATCATTGATAATACCTTGTGCCTGTGTACGCCGTTGCTCGAAGCAGGTGCGTCAGAAGCGCAAAAAAATGCGCCAAATATTAGGCACTTTTCACCACATTGAGTCAGCCGTCAGATCGTAAAAATCCGATAGGCTGCCTTGCTCCTGTGAACGGGCCGCGCGATCGGAACTTTTGCGAATCGACCGTTTTTAGAATTTCCGTTTCGGCTGACCTGCTGATGTAAACGGGGTAATACAGTTCAACAGCTGAAGCGCCGGTGATAATCACTTCCCACTCAACGCGCTTCGACGATCGGGCGGTTTCATCATTCAGTCCCCACGCACACATCTGCCTAGAGGTGATAACGTGCGAGCACCAAGCAAATCCGACGAGCATACACCAGCGGACATTCCGAGACTACATGTTATGTGGCCTGGGCCCCACTATCTTCGCCTTGGCTTCACCAACGTCTTACTTTCTTAACATGGGCCCGATGGGGTGGGCCCCACCCACCAAATTGGCAGCGCTCATTGCGTCCATGCATTGAGCCCCACCTATGAACATTTCGAAACTTGTCCATCCATAGTGAGAACCGCATACACCGCATAAGGCATACATATATCCAGCAGCAGCACAGTCATTGTTGGGTTCATTAGCTGTGTCTGAACGCCACACATCGTACAGGTAAATGGACTTTGATGTTGAGTGCGCCGCTGCCTCCGAACCACCCAGGGAACGTGCGGGAATGGAGGTCCTAGACACTGGCACAGCATATACTGTGACGCATTGGAGTCTGAAAACTGAGCTGCAAACACATTGTGGGCGGAGATAACGGTATTGTGCCCAGGTGTGGAGATTTCCGTCATAGTTGTGTGATTGTGACGGATGGTGATTGTGACGGATGGTGATAATCCTAACATGGTGATGCCATTCCCTTGCCGACGACTTCCACCCTGAATAACTAGGCCCTCGGAATTACGCTCAGGTCAAAGTGCGATCGCTTAAGTCCCCTGCAATACAAAAAAGCAACACGCCATATTTGTGTGACAGGTGAGGAATTTCCGACAACGATTCGGGTTGGTGCCCGAAGGGGTCGCTGTTAGACGACGTGTTTCACATCACACGCGAACTGAAACTTGATACGCTTTTCGTTCAGTGAAGTTTGATTCGATTTCGCCTCACTGAGTCTGATGGCCGGCGGCGAAACGCAGTCTCGTTCCGAATGGGCGCGGCTCGCACGCACACCCCACCCACCACCCCGCCACCTCACCCCATCCACCACCCCACCACCCCATCCGACACTCCATCCAACACCCCAGCAACCACACCACCACCCCAACACCCAATCCACAACCTCACCACCATATCCACCACTCCACCACCTCACCACCACATCCACCGCATCCACCACCTCACCACCCCGTCCAAACAGGGTGGTAGCCGCTGCCGAGTGTCGTCGTGGCACGTGACCGGCTGTGGTGGCCAGCGTGCTCATCACAACCACCACCACCACGTGAACCCGCCCACGCCGCTTAGCCGGGTGCGTACAATCACAGTGAACCTCCGCAGCAGCCCATCCGACCTGCATCCTCACCTGCACGGGCATCAGCAGCACGGAGTTAAAATCGTGCAAAAACGACCCCGCCTCGCCCCAATTCGGCAAAGACCAGCTCCCGAAAGCAGCCAGCGTCGAGCCTAACCAAAGCGCCTGTGTGAGCAAACACCACGTCAAGCTGCACCCATTCGCTTGCTGTCGTATGCTGCTCTGCATCTCGATGTGTTCAATATTTGCAAAGGCCTTGACGTGTCCACTTGCAGCCAGCCACTGAGCGAGTCGACGGCCTGTCCGACGACGGCTGGTGGATCAGTGGCCACACCGGGCGTCAGCTGAGTGTGAGTGCGACGGCACCAAGTGCCCACCGCAACCGGCCAACAGGCAGCTGGCGCCAGTCGAGTCTCACCGAGGCGCCGCTCCGCACCGAAATGGGACTTGTGACGTCACTGACCGATGGCAGATGGCCGATGGCCGATGGCCGATGGCCGACAGCCGAGTATCAAGCACAGTCGATTCTGATCAGAGCGCTTGGGATGGCTGAACGACAGGCTTGATACCGTGATGCTCTTTATGGTTGCTTGAATACTGTCTAAAGCGCGCCAAGCACCTGTGAGCCTTTTCCCTGCACATGCACCAACACAAAGGCTGTATTGTGTTCACCTCACTGCACTCACAAAATGGCCACTAACATCGTTTCTACTACAAAGAAACGTACTCATTGGGAAGTATATATGTAGGATCTATGCAAATAACTATGCAAGTATCACTGCTGACTCAGTGGTCTTGTAGATTTCGTTGGTATGTACGGCATGGAATATGCCTTT
The DNA here is from genome assembly GCA_034440615.1 of Ashinkailepas kermadecensis. Lineage (NCBI taxonomy): Eukaryota > Metazoa > Arthropoda > Thecostraca > Neolepadidae > Ashinkailepas > Ashinkailepas kermadecensis. The sequence continues at coordinate 261,291 of JAOTOM010005076.1, read as the reverse complement.
CGCCAGCTGTCTCGGAAATCGACACCTTCTGTCTTCCATCTCTTTTTCAATTCTTTGAGCACTATATCTGGTTGGCATTGGCTTTTAAAGAAACTACTTTTTACCTCTCGCAACAACACAAGTCTTCCATTAATCACAATCGTGTTTGGACATGGTTTGCCAATTGCTGATGACGGAGGACTATTCCATAGCAGACGTTTCAATCAACTCTGAAAGGCTCGGCACCCGCCCAGGTAAGATATGGAATTAATCCGCATTCCGCGATGTTGCGTCTAGAAGCTTCGCAACGTTAATGACCCTACAGCATTGTCTGGCGAAATTATTGGTGTGCTTAACGCTTTGCTCCAGTAGCAATCGTCGAAAAATTGGAGTATCTTCAACCAGAATTTCGATATTGTTCCAATCATATAGCATAAAGGCTTGTGGACAATCAAGATCGACTTTTTCGTTGTCGCTAAATGTCTCGATTTTAAAACCAAGGAGCGAGTTTCACGCAAACAAGGGCACTTTTTCGAGCACTTTCCATTGGTCGCCCAGCCATACGCAGCGAACACAGCCTATAACAGTGGGCAGGTGCTAACGTTTTTACTCAGGTAGCATCTTCATGCATGCTGGCTCATCATTCCTTTAGTCGTTCCCTTAGGGCTCCTCTGTGATCCGATGGGATGGGAAACATCCTCACTGAATCCACCCAGCTCCCTACTACCTACCTACGTACACATCACCCCGCAGGGAACTTCCCGATAAGTGTCTGCGTTTGCACACCACTGGCTCCCTGGTCGTTAACCTCCCCAGATCAACGTTAGGACAGGCAGGCCGAGCGAATGAGACAGAACGAATGATCCACAAATGACCTGGCGAGGGAGGTCGTGCCATGTTGCCTAACAGTCTGCTTTCAGCACGTTATTTGCAGCGCAGGCCGAGACGCGTTATTCAGTGGCCAGCGCACGTCTGAATAGTCAGCTGATTATCAATGAAGCTTCCCCACAATTACGGTAATTTGAGGCCCATTTACTGAGACATGCAGGCTCGGCTTCCTTCACATTCGGGAGTAAAGAGGGAGGAGGGTGGAGACAGCAACCAATCTGTGGTGCTAACGGTGCCATGTCCCACCAAGGCGGCCGGATTTAGAGCACATTTGGCTCTTGTTCACGATTTGCGGTATCACAAGGAACACTTTATGATGTATGTTGAAATTATTATTTTTGGTGTTAAGCTCGAGCTCATGTCCTAATCTATCCAGCCTCAATTTATCTTCGTTGAAAATTATCGGTAGTTTTTCTTCTTTGGCCCCAAAGCCGCCTCAAACCGGCTGGCTGGATTCGCCTCTGGGGATGGGGGAGCGATCACCACGCCGACCACCCGGATCCGTCAGCTTCCGGTCGCCAGCAGGCTGGCTGACTCGGCCTGTGACACAGTTCAACAGTCACGTGACAAGCCGGCTGTGTCACGTGACGCGCGCAGCCGCTGTCCATGGTTGTCCGCGGCTGCCGGGTACCAGCCCGAGCGGTGACGTGTTACGGAGCGATGTCGGCGCCTCGCGGTGGCAGAGCGTGGGCGGGCGGCCCACGCAGCGGCGGAGACACAACTGACAGCAGCCGACCACACTGCCGATCACACTACCGACCACACTGTTGACCATACTGCCGACCACACCGTCGACTACACTGCCGACCACACTGCCGACCACACTGCCGACCACACTGCCGACCACACTGTCGACCACACTGCCGACCACAATGCTGACCACATTCCCGACCACACTGCGGACCACACTGCCGACCACACTGCCGACCACACTGCTGACCATATTCCCGATCACACTGCCGACACACTGCCGACCACACTGCCGACCACACTGCCGACCACACTGCAGACCACACTGCCGACCACATTCCCGATCACACTGCCGACCACACTGCCGACCACACTGCCGACCACACTGTCAACCACACTGCAGACCACACTGCTGACCACATTCCCGATCACACTGCCGACCACACTGCCGACCACACTGCCGACCACACTGTCAACCATACTGCAGACTACACTGCTGACCACATTCCCGACCACACTGCGGACCACACTGTCAACCATACTGCAGACACACTCTGACCACATTCCCGACCACACTGCGGACCACACTGTCAACCATACTGCAGACTACACTGCTGACCACATTCCCGACCACACTGCCGACCACACTGTCAACCATACTCAGACTACACTGCTACCACATTCCCGACCACACTGCCGACCACCGTCAACCACACTGCAACCACACTGCTGACCACATTTCCGATCACACTGCCGACCACACTGCCGACCACACTGCCGACCACACTGTCAACCATACTGCAGACTACACTGCTGACCACATTCCCGACCACACTGCGGACCACACTGCCGACCACACTGCCGATCACACTGTCAACCACACTGCCGACCACACTGCCGACCACACTGTCAACCACACTGCCGACCACACTGCCGACCACACTGCCGACCACACTGCCGACCACACTGCCGACCACACTGCCGACCACACTGTCAACCACACTGCCGACCACACTGCCGACCACACTGCCAACCACACTGCCGACCACACTGCCGACCACACTGCCGACCACACTGCCGACCACACTGCCGACCACACTGCCGACCACACTGCCGACCACACTGCCGACCACACTGCCGACCACACTGCCGACCACACTGCCAACTACGCTGCCGGGAGGGAAGGAGAGTGCAAAATTCCGGTGTACGATATGAGTGCGCATGAGCATTGTGCGTTTGGAAACGGGAGGGAACAACTGGAGTTCCAGCTAGAAAAAGCTCTAAGAAGCCTTTCTTTTTTTGATACAATGCAGACTGCACGAATGCTCGCATGGGCTCCACAACCGATTGGATGGCAAGTAGGTCCCCGAATATTTTTTTCTAGACATTGTGTCCAATGGCCCCGAATTACTAAAACAATTTAACTTCCCTAGCATGCCCCGAACTTAACGTTGTGGTGGAACGTGTAAACGTTAAATAGTATCTAGTCGAAATTGTATCTAGTTTCAGCACATCACATATATTCCGTGATGCATTTCGTTGGTGTTAGTGTAAACACCGCAGGCAACTTGAAGGATTACATACGAACGGTATATGTACCCCTAGCACACCTCCCTGACGAAAATTCCCCTTCACAATTGGTGTGAGAAGAGCAATGATTATTCCGCATAAAAATTGCCATCAATGGCATCAATACACTTTTTGACGATCAATAAGGTTGTGATATTTTTCCAGTCCAGTATTATACCTACTGCAATGGGGTCATGTACGTTCCCCAGAGGCGATGTTCGGATTGCGCAGTCACACCGAGTAATGTCGACTCAAGCCAGTTCATACGGCAAGTTCAACCTGTGATAAATAATCATGTGATGCATTTGCTTGAAGCAGAAATCTCATCCCGAAATTTTAATTTCATTTCGTCATTTCCTCTGAGGAGCGTCACTGCAAAAGTCCCTGATGGCCACCTTCAGTTGGTTGGTTGGCTATTTGGGCTTAGGGGCGCATCGACTGCTTCGGTAATACAGCGTCCATGCACCTTCAGTTGGAAAAATTCGTTCAGCGGGGGAGGGGGGCTGGAGAGAGTGTACTCGAACATCCTGGCGGGGAGCCCTTTCCTCTCAGAGGAGCGTCTTTCGCTGCGAAGTCCGGCGGGCGGTGAGAGCGGTGCACTCGCGCCTCACCGGCGGGACGCCTTTTCTCCATCAAAGGGGGTCCATCTGTTCGCAGGGGGAACACATGCTCCCAGTGCCCCCCAACCCCCCTGTCCGTCCATGGTTTGGAGTAGCTGGTCGTTATTGCGGCTGCACTCCTGCTGCCAGGTGAATTTGTTTTTAAAGACTCATCACCGAACGGAAAACCTCGGCGGTGTTAATACACAGCCGGGGACGTACCACTTATGGCGGAAAACAGCCATGGTACAACCGACCAGACTGACAACCGGACATGGCACCACTTATGGCGGAAAATAGCCATAGTACACCCGGCCAACGCCGACAATACCGACAGACACAAACAATCCATGTTCGATAATGCTGCTGAAATAATAATTCCATTGACATCTCATATCGCATAATCGACGCTCTGAATTAGTGGAGCTGCCATTCAATAGAGGGGTGGGGGGTATGAGGAAGGGATAAAGGTGGCAATTGCCCTCCCCCGCTCTGAGACCGAATTTTTATTCAAAAAAATAAACAAATCATATTGCTGATCAGCACCAGCCAGAAAACGCCTTCTGCTTCAACACAAATTCATCCTTGCTGCTCTCCTGCTACTTCATTATATTTCAGTAACAGCATATTGTGAGCCCTGAGCGGTGTGACAGAACTTAATTAAAGTAGTTGAACTAGAAAGTTAGCGAGCAAGTTATAATAAGGTATTCTGTGCACATGGATGAGAACCTTTCAGTAGCCCGGATGAGAACACTTCAGCAGCCCCGATGCCGAAATGTCCTTCACCGAACTTCTGCTGCTCTGTAGAGTGCAGGCACATGACTACTCGCATACGAATTAGGATATCTTTTAAACAGGTCGGTATTCTGCTCAGTTAGAACTTAGCCAAGTCATCACTTTAGCTTATGTTCAAGTGATGTTCTGGATACTGTACAAGGAGAAGAGAGAAGAGATCCACGAGAACATGGCGACACATGGGGCGACATGGCGACATGTGGGATGACGGCTGTTGTGTGAGCGTTTCCAAGTCAGCAATTTCATCAACGATAAAATTGATAATTGCGAAATTTGAGCAAAGGAAGCATTAAAAGGGGATCGAAAACGGGACCGATCTCAGTCCTCAGTCGCCGAAACGGGACCGATCTCAGTCCTCACTCGGGACCGATCGCAGTCAGTCCTCACTTGGGACCGATCGCAGTCCTCACTCGGCGAAAGCAAACACAACCATCGCAAAACAGCGGCGGATTCAAAGGGGACATTCGTGGCACGTGCAACTCCCGATAGAGGTATGGCGTCCCTTCGACTGAAAAGGCGCCCGAGAACCTGAGGAGAGCTTAAGCAAGACTTTAAGGACACTGGAGTGCACCCTCACCCGCGCTCAACGAGCAGCCGATGGCGCCAATGGGGAGGGGGGGGGGAGAAGGGCACCCACCCTCCGAAGAAATAGCGCCCCACCAGAACAAGTGCCCCCCCGTAAGATCAAAAATATTGGATCCGCCCCTGTCGCAAAGTGAACACCAGCGGATGCGGTGTTCCGCACGAGACGGCTTCATCGCCGAGTTTCAGATGACAGTCGGCAACACCTGTGAAGCGTTTCCGTGTGAAACCTTTTTTCTCAGTTTTCGTGTAGTAAAAACTGCCGCATGATTGTTCGGCACACCGACTGACATGGACGGCATCAGTTGCTGGAATCCCTGTTTCTCTCTGATACCAACGTGAAGCAGACGCACCGTTTTCTGAAAACGCAAAAGCTTCTTTTTGGGGGGATGTGAGGGGGAGAAAAACAGACTCGTTTTCTCTCCCCGCAATTCTGCCGGCAACACTCGGCGTAAAAAAAATGCAAGAGAACACCGCGGGAACACAAGGACTCGCGGGTTGGCGTCATTTCTGCTCAACTGGCCAGCTGCGGCGCGTGAGATGTGATTGAAGAGCGGAGAAGCTTCCGACCGGAGCGCCGGTTTACAGCAGTCAGGGCGAATCTATCACGGCTGCCAGGTGGGCCGGGCCGTATTCAGTGTGGCAGCCGGCCCTGGGCGTGGGATGTGTGACTGGCGGTGGTCGATAAAGGCGGGAATTAATCAGCCGGTGACGCGTGATCCCCTCTCATCAATCACATTCTTTCCAGACAATGCGCCCATATGTGATTTCCACTGGTGGGTTACTTTACCGTACACGAGGTTATCTCAGTAGCGCCAAGGGCGAAATGCAATTGATGGAGTGAGAAAAAAGGAGAGGTGAGGAGAGGAGAGGAGAGGAGAGGAGAGGTGAGGAGAAGAGAGGAGAGGTGAGGAGAGGAGAGGAGAGGTGAGGAGAGGAGAGGAGAGGAGAGGTGAGGAGAGGAGAGGAGAAGAGAGGAGAGGTGAGGAGAGGGAGGAGGGAGGAGAGGAGAGGTGAGGAGGGAGAGGAAAGGTGAGGAGAGGAGAAGAGAGGAGAGGAGAGGAGAGGTGAGGAGAAGAGAGGAGAGGAGAGGAGAGGTGAGGTGAGGAGAGGTGAGGTGAGGTGAGGGAGAGGAGAGGAGAGGAGAGGGAGAGGTGAGGAGAGGTGAGGAGAGGAGAGGTGAGGAGGAGGAGAGGGAGAGGAGAGGTGAGGAGAGGTGAGGTGAGGTGAGGAGAGGAGAGGAGGTGAGGAGAGGAGAGGAGAGGTGAGGGAGGAGAGGTGAGGAGAGGTGAGGAGAGGTGAGGTGAGGAGAGGAGAGGAGAGGAGAGGAGGAGAGGAGAGGTGAGGAGAGGAGAGGTGAGGTGAGGAGAGGTGAGGTGAGGGAGAGGAGAGGTGAGGAGAGGAGAGGAGAGGAGGGTGAGGAGAGGTGAGGAGAGGAGGAGAGGGAGAGGTGAGGGGGAGAGGTGAGGTGAGGAGAGGAGAGGAGAGGAGAGGTGAGAGGGAGAGGAGAGGGAGAGGAGAGGAGAGGGAGGTGAGGAGAGGAGAGGAGAGGGAGAGGAGAGGAGAGGAGAGGGAGGAGAGGAGAGGGAGAGGGAGAGGTGAGGAGAGGAGAGGAGAGGAGAGGAGAGGAGAGGGAGAGGAGAGGAGAGGAGAGGAGAGGAGAGGTGAGGAGAGGAGAGGAGAGGTGAGGAGAGGTGAGGAGAGGAGAGGTGAGGAGAGGAGAGGTGAGGAGAGGAGAGGTGAGGAGAGGGAGAGGAGAGGTGAGTAGAGGTGAGGAGAGGGAGAGGAGAGGGGAGGAGAGGGAGAGGAGAGGAGAGGGAGAGGAGAGGAGAGGATAGGTGAGGAGACGTGAGGAGATGTGAGGAGAGGTGAGGAGAGGAGAGGGAGGAGAGGAGAGGTGAGGGAGAGGAGAGGTGAGGAGAGGAGAGGAGAGGTGAGGAGAGGAGAGGTGAGGTGAGGTGAGGAGAGAGGGAGAGGAGAGGTGAGGAGAGGAGGGAGAGGAGAGGAGAGGTGAGGAGAAGTGAGGAGAGGAGAGAAGAGGAGAGGTGAGGAGAGGAGAGGTGAGGTGAGGAGAGGTGAGGAGAGGAGAGGTGAGGAGAGGAGAGGAGAGGTGAGGAGAGGTGAGGAGAGGTGAGGAGAGGTGAGAGGAGAGGTGAGGAGAGGAGAGGGAGAGGTGAGGAGAGGTGAGGAGAGGAGAGGTGAGGAGAGGAGAGGAGAGGTGAGGAGAGGAGAGGTGAGGAGAGGAGAGGAGAGGAGAGGAGAGGAGAGGGTGAGGAGAGGTGAGGAGAGGAGAGGAGAGGAGAGGGAGAGGTGAGGAGAGGAGAGGTGAGGTGAGGAGAGGAGAGGAGAGGAGAGGAGAGGAGAGGAGAGGAGAGGAGAGGAGAGGAGAGGTGAGATGAGAAGATGTGAGGAGAGGTGAGGAGAGGAGAGGAGAGGAGAGGAGAGGAGAGGTGAGGAGAGGGAGGAGAGGAGAGGAGAGGAGAGGAGAGGAGAGGAGAGGAGAGGAGAGGAGAGGAGAGGTGAGGAGAGGTGAGGTGAGGTGAGGAGAGGTGAGGTGAGGAGAGGAGAGGAGAGGAGAGGAGAGGAGAGGTGAGGAGAGGACAGGACGCGAACGAGAACGAGAACGAGAGCGAGAGCGAGAGCGAGAGCAAGAGCGAGAACGAGAGCGAGAGCGAGAACGATATTGGCCATGGGAAGAGAGAGAAAGAGTGAGAGAAACAGAGAATCAGAGAGACAGAGAGGCAGGGAGACAGAGAGACAGGGAGACATGGAGACAGGGTGACAGGGAGACCGGTAGACCGGTAGACCGGTAGACAGGGTGATAGGGAGACAGGGAGACAGGGAGACAAGGAAACAGGGATACAGGGAGAGGGAGATAGGGAGGGATAGAGAAAGAGTGGGAGAAAGAGAGAGAGAGAGAGAGAGAGGAGATAGAGAGAGAGAGAGAAGGGCTTCATTGAAGGTAGAGGAGAGATATCGCCCGTGGAATGAAATGAGGTAGATTGAGTGCATGAAATTGCCCGCTTCAACAATAGACTGTCCATAGGGGGATAATTTCAGAACACCTCGGCCACCCGGCACACGGACACATCCAATCCAGTGGGAGACAAAGACATGGGTGGAGCTGGAATGAGTGTGCCAACCACGCTGGGATCAGAGCATTGCAGCGAGAGCTTCCACACGTAGTCATTACGCACAGGCTTACCATGGGTCGTTGATGTCAACCTGGCGACAGTCGGAGCCCGCCCAGCCCGCCCAGTTCGGGTAAAGTGGCGATCCCAGTCAAACCGCACCCATTGGCTTCAAGCTAATGAAACCAACCGGCATGCTCCAAATTTGCTGTTTGCGGTTCAATGCGGATCCATTCTCTTTATATATGGTAAAGTTAGTTAAAATTCGACTGACCTGGCAATATCGCTTGAGTAGAGGCCACTCGAGAAGTGAGAACTGAGCTATGCCATGAAGGCTAATTTAGGACAATCGCCATGCAGTCGTCTTAATCGCGGAAGGCCCTCCAGGCCAACGAAACAAATTAGGATTACTGTGGAATGGATCGAACTGTGCGGAATCCTGTGGAAGGAACCTGAATCATTGACCTGGGAACACATGGAATCGAATGGACCGAATCTTTTCAAATCTGTGGAATATATCAGGCCGACCTCGTCATATAGAATTGAATGCGCCAGGTCTGCGATGCTGTGGAATGCACCGATACGAACACAGCACACCAGGGCCTCTGTGAAAGAATCTTGACTGGGGACATGGCCCCTCCAGCTAACATCTCCGAGGAGACCCAGGCAACACACTGTGAGATGGGCTGTATCGAGCAGTGCCTGCTTTAGGTAAAAGTAATTGCGTGTTAAAGTGGAAATGGACAAGTATATGTTTAATGGGCAATATCGGATGAAGTCCTTTGCGAGAGAGAACATCTTAGTTAATCGGGAGGAAGGAAGGGGGTCTGGCCTGGCCTGGACTTCTCACACGGAAGGATGAACACGATCACTGCGAGGTTGAAATTGCAGACTGTTCACTGTGGAAGCAGCTTCGTAGTTAACATGCTCGATCGGGTCTGTGATACAATTATTATTTAGTCGAGCCGGCACGCATTAACTACAGTGTATTACCACAACCTTGGGTGCACCTGGGAGACCAGAAAACTGGTAAAAATAACCCGTCCGGTGTTGCAGGAGCAACCGAGCAGAATATTTGCATCGCGTATCGTGAAGGCTACGGATTCTTCCGTCATAGTTCGGCGCACGTCCGCTAGATGGCAGGCGGGCTGGAGCGGGGAGGAGACGCGGCACTGAGCCTCGTCGAGTTGATGATGCGCTACCTCGACTCGCTGCCGCAAGAGTTCAGCTTCCGCGAGGAGGTGCGTTCGCCCAAGTTCTGGAAGGCGCTGCGGGCCGAGTTCCTGGCGACACTCCTGCTCGTCATCTTCGTCAGCGGCTGCAGCTCCCTGTCGTCGTCGGCTGGCCACGTCAACGGCACCATCGCTGACGACGGCAGTGGTGCATTCCGACTGGCCCTCGCCTATTGCCTGACCACTGCCACGCTGGTGCAGTGCTTCGGTAACGTGAGCGGCGCACAGACGAACCCGGCCGTGACGGTGGGTTTGCTGGTGACGCGCCGCATCTCGCCGCTGCGCGCCGCCGGCTACGTCACCGTCCAGACGGTTGGTGCGCTGGCCGGCGCGCTCATCGTGTTTGGACTGACGCCACGTGACTGGCCGCCAGAACAGCAGGTGGGTAGGTGACGTCACCAACAACTCGACCACCAATTGAGCTCGACATGGATATCTATCTATCATGGATATCACCAGCCACGTGGACGGAGAAACAGGGAGAGGTAGCCATAACTCCAATTGTTTGGCAACGCCAGCCGTCAACCCTATATCAGCGCTAAATGCATAACGTCGACTTAGGAGTGGCTTGCGTCAACCAACTTCTTCGGATGCTCATACGTCATTGGCGAACGATCTTACTGTCAGGGAGGATGAAATCGCGGACTGCAGAGTCAAGTGGATGTCACGCCACTGACCGCCGTGCCAGTATGGCATCAGTGTCATCAATTTCCGGTACTTCGCAGCAGCGAGTACGTGTCGCTTGTACAGATAGTGATTACAGAGCTACACCTTTACATTTATGCTACTTGTGAACTGTTCGGTGCATAGCTGTCGTTCATGTATGCCAGTACATGTGACGGATATACCTGCAGAGTCAGTCATGGTGCAGGAGCGGAAATTGTCAGGCAGCCAGAGTACGCCCGTCGATCATTTAACTACTTCAGCAGTCCATGCGCGCGCCTCGGCCATAACTCACCGCCTGTTGAGCCCACGGTAACCGAGACATGTAGACCAAGCCAATGCACCGCCATTACTCACCGTCATCTATCACAATGTCCGCGAGTGGTGTCAGCAGCGCGTACACGTGCCACGTGCCGCTACCACTCACCGTACGACAAATCATCGATATCAGCAGCAGCCAGAATTCACACCGCTTGGTGTGATGATGATGATGAATTGGGAGTTTAGGGGCGCGCCGACTGCTAGAGTCATTTTGCTCCCATAACTGTGTTTGCAGGCAATCTATCATGTTCCTGTAGTAGTCGGTAATTAAAAACCGCTTGGTGTCAGCGCGATACTAGCCTGTCAAATACATAGGATGTCCTTCGGGTGTGGCGCATCCGGAAAATGGCATGCACCTACTTGCGAATCGTGCAATGACAGTCGCTTCCAAGCGAACGTGACTTCCGCACGTTTGGCTGAGCTGGTGAGAGGACACGTTTGGCTTAGCTGACGCGGGCGAAATTTTGACCTGACTTCTGACTGTGCAGTATCTGACCTCCAGCAATCAATCATTGTCATGGCCGACCGACCGATCTTTGGTCCGACCTGTGGCCTGCGACCTGCGACCTGCGAGCTGCGACCTGCGAGATGCCTATGACCTGAGCCGTGTTATTCGAATTATGTAGCCCTAGCTGCGTGCTCTGACACCTTCTACCTGACCCATTGACCTCTGTGATGTGACTCATGTGATTTCGCTTCTGTCCCTCCACCGTCACTTTTTTGGCTCGACCTTCATAACCATCACCAACGTGATTCTCCACCAAGTGATTTCACCCTTGAATCCGTGATCCCGTGATATAGCCTGCATGCCCTCGTCCTGCAACCCGACCATGTGACGTGACCCCTATAACCTGACCGCAGGTGTTGACTGTGGGAGACGGCGTGGCGCTGACCCAGGCGTTTGGCATGGAGTTCCTGGCCACGTTCCTGGCCGTGGTGACCACACTGGCTGCGCTGGATCCGGCTCGCGAGGACGTCGGCTGCAAGGCGCTCTCCATCGGCCTGGCCTACGGCGTCGGCACCCTCTTCTCGGTGAGGCTCCTTTTCTCTGCGTGGTGAGATCTTCCTTTCTGTTCTCGGTAAGCATCCCTTCTCTCATCTCGGTGGGATTCTTTCCTCCCTATTTAGTTATTTTCTTACTGTCTTCAAAGCATTGTAAGACCCAACCAGCCGGTTTTGAGTCAGCTTAATGAGGGGGGATAAAGCAGAAAATGACCGCTAATTTTCACATAACCAGACTTGAATGGGCTAAGACCTGAGCTTGAACTTGGAACGATTTTCCCCACATAAGATGTGTCTAGTTTCTCCATCAATCGTGAATAAAAGCCAATCTCCCTGCAAATCAGGGCCTCTTATGGGGGGGGGAGGGGGTGAACCTGTTGCCCACACCTCCCAATCCACCACTGCTTCTAGGCGCTCGACGTTTTCAAAGCAGTTTGAACCTCCAGGTTCTAACCAGGGGTGTAGCTTTGCATGCTTTTGTGAGGACATTTCCCCTCCCCCTATGTTGCCTGTGCCCCCACAATAATTTCACCTCTTAGCATGGGACTCATATGTAGACCCCAAACCCATTTCATCCTCTCCATTTCCTTTATGTATTGTGTCATCCCAATAATTTCCAGAAAACTACACCCATGATTCCGACCCGTTTTTTCGGTCCTCTTCTGCCTGGACTCAGGTCGCAATATCTGGCCATTGTCCACTGGTGCTGTCGACCAGCTAAGCATTACTGCATGACTCGCATGACTCGCATCGCATCGCTGTCACCAAAGAGTTATTTTGGTGTGCTCACGTCAGTCTCTAATGCCCAGCTGCCACATGATGCCGGGCCACAGGGCGATGCTGGGGTTCGCGCCGGGCGAAACAGCCACCCGCCTCCATTAGTTAATGACCGCTCTGCTTCTGCAGTGCTCTAGCTGTGCGTTCGGCCACCGAGATAATATCACTCGCCAGTGATGATTTTCCATGCCAAGCGCTCGGGGAGCAGGCCTGACATCATTCATGAAATACTTCGCAAGCGCAACGAATGAAGTAAATAATGTTGTCTTTCACATCGCCGCGGGACGGTGGTGTTTCTGAAGTGTCTGAAAAATATATATGATACTATGTACTTGTGGTGTATCAAATGCAGTTAACATGAGCTTCCTTCAATTGCAAGTTTGTATGATGCTGGTGGAGACCACACATACCTGAAATGATACCATCTAGTTGTTTTCAAAGTGCATGCATGCAATTCGACGCTTTTCATCAACATCTTTGATCACAAAAATCAGAGTTTCTCTTCACATCCGACGCCCAGCTGAAGACGAATTTGGTCCCACCGACACGTTCCCACCATCTCCGCAGTGGAGGTGCATCTGGACACACGGCTAGCTGCTCTCGCGGCCGCCACCGCCGCCAAATCGATTAGCGGCGGGTTGGGTTAGTTCGTGTCCCGTTTTCCACAACAAACCCGAAGTCGGACCCCGTTGGCTGACCAGCTGACTGTAGGCGTGTGACGTCACTTCCGGCGTTGTTCCTGCGCCTTCTGCGATGCACGACGGCTCACACCGTTCTGCCACGTTTGCAGCGAAGCAGCGGATCGTCGAAATGGCTCGGTTGGGTGGGCCTGCGTGTGGACTGTGGCACGGCACGGTATGGCACGGCACGGTATGGCACGGCACGGTATGGCACGGCACGGCACGGTATGGCACGGCACGGCACGGCACGGTATGGCACGGCACGGCACGGCACGGTATGGCACGGCACGGCACGGTATGGCACGGTATAGCACGGTATGGCACGGCACGGTATGGCACGGCACGGTACGGTACGGCACGGTATGGCACGGCACGGTATGGCACGGTACGGTATGGCACGGCACGGCACGGTATGGCACGGTATGGCACGGCACGGTATGGCACGGTATCGCCCAGTGGCAGCCGTGGAGAACACAGAACGCTAAAGTTACAGCTGGTAACGTTACACACAGCGTTACAGTTACAGCTGGTAATGTTATACAGGACGTTACAGTTACAGCTGGTAACGTTACACAGAGCGTTACAGTTACAGCTGGTAATGCTATACAGGACGTTACAGTTACAGCTGGTAACATTACACAGAGCGTTACAGTTACAGCTGGCAATATTACGCAGAACGTTACGTTTACAGCTGGAGACGTTACATAGAACGTTACGGCTACAGCTAGCAACGTTACACAGAACGTCATCAGCTCTCCCAATAGTCTTGACGGGCACGGTTCAGAATAAGTCCGCAGGTCGTGACTAGGTTATTTCCTGTTTGAATTGTTAACCTGACAATCTAGTGGAAGTCCTTTCCGAGTTAGATTTACCAACAAAAAGCCGTTAATTGCCCTCCGAAGGGAATGCATCGCGCTTCCGTTTCTTAATCAGCTGGACATACGAGTTTCCTGAGACCGGCAGGTAAAATTAAAATAATGTTTGAACAGCAAATAGGTCGTGAACCTTTGAGATAAGGAGAAATAGTGAATGTGCACGTTTCGATGCACCTACTTACAATGGCGGATCCAGGGATAACAACTGGGAGCATGTAACAACACACTGCTCAGTTGCAACATAGCATTGAATCATAAGTAAAAACTGCACACCACCTCATCTTCTCTCGCACTTTCTCTCGCCGCGGATATATTCGTGGTATCGCCGAATGACACAAGTGCAAGGACAAGACAATGAGTACTCATTGGGCAAATGAAGTGAGCAGCGCTACGATACAAAAATAGGACACCACCGCACGACAAATTACCACGGAACCAGAACATACGTGTTTTTTGGTTCGCATTCTTTAATTAGATGTTGCGACATGAAGGAACCACAAGGCTAACCAAATGATACAGACGACGATGCCATAGCTTTAGAGTCTGGTGGGTTTATCTTGCAGTTACTCATGGAGGCACAGCGAACGTGAAAAACTACAAGTGATAAACGCGCGAAACCATAGAGTATTATATTATATGACCGCATCGCTCTGCATGTTCTGTCAAGCTTATCTGCTTATTATGAGGTCAGTGAACTGCACATTAACAAATTATTCAATCAACATTAATCATAACAAGTTGCTTATTGAACAGCATGGCTGAAGTTCATGCGCCTACGCAAATTATAGCTTCGGTCACACAATAACTGTATATATGGCGCTGGAAGTAATTATCGATATTCTTCATTCTTCCTCGGAATCACGTGAATGGCTCACATACTTACATTGCAATTCCCAATTCCCAATTCTGCGTGGTGGACATTGCAATTCCCAATTCCCAATTCTGCGTGGTGGACATTGCAATTCCCAATTCCCAATTCTGCGTGGTGGACAACATAATTCCGTCGCGTCTGATCGTTCTGATGTGCATTGACATAGTTCTCATCTTAGCGACTCTACGAACTTGCCCTCAGGCAATGAGATAACGTTTTCTTTGTGTGCCGTTCCAATGAATAATTCATCTGAAAGGAAAATTGACCGGGGAAGAAGAGATGGCACATTAAGCGTCTGAGCGACCAGATGGATGACTTCCAACCTAAGTTACCACCGTTACATATTAAGTATGTTAATCACAGTATATTTCCATTCCGCAGCGATCTGTGAGCCTGTCCACACAGGCGTTTTTGTGTTAAAAAAACAAAACTCTGACTTGTTCGCACGGCTGATATATTCTGATCGATATATAATTATGCATTTAAAGAGAAAGAGAAGTCCATTCATGTCCAGATTCAGAGCTCCTGCCATTGAAAGTCAACGTGGATAGCACGTTTGCTCAGTGCAGCAGTTATTAGCGTAGACTGAGCCGGGCTGGATCAACACACCCGCCCACACGACGTGGCGTCACGAGAGGCAGTCGAGATGACTCGCGCACGCGGTGTTATGAGCCGGGCTGGATCAACACAGCCCACACGAGGTGGCGTCACGAGAGGCAGTCGAGATGACTCGCGCACGCGGTGTTATGAGCCGGGCTGGATCAACACACCCGCCCACATGGCGTGGCGTCACGAGAGGCAGTCGAGATGACTCGCGCACGCGGTGTTATGAGCCGGGCTGGATCAACACACCCGCCCACACGGTGTGGCGTCACGAGAGGCAGTCCAGATGACTCGCGCACGCGGTGTTATGAGCCGGGCTGGATCAACACACCCGCCCACACGAGGTGGCGTCACGAGAGGCAGTCGAGATGACTCGCGCACGCGGTGTTATGAGCCGGGCTGGATCAACACACCCGCCCACATGGCGTGGCGTCACGAGAGGCAGTCGAGATGACTCGCGCACGCGATGTTATGAGCCGGGCTGGATCAACACACCCGCCCACACGACGTGGCGTCACGAGAGGCAGTCGAGATGACCCGCGCACGCGGTGTTATGAGCCGGGCTGGATCGACACACCCGCCCACATGGCGTGGCGTCACGAGAGGCAGTCGAGATGACTCGCGCACGCGATGTTATGAGCCGGGCTGGATCAACACACCCGCCCACACGACGTGGCGTCACGAGAGGCAGTCAAGATGACTCGCGCACGCGGTGTTATGAGCCGGGCTGGATCAACACACCCGCCCACACGACGTGGCGTCACGAGAGGCAGTCAAGATGACTCGCGCACGCGGTGTTATGAGCCGGGCTGGATCAACACACCCGCCCACACGACGTGGCGTCACGAGAAGCAGTCAAGATGACTCGCGCACGCGGTGTTATGAGCCGGGCTGGATCAACACACCCGCCCACACGACGTGGCGTCACGAGAGGCAGTCAAGATGACTCGCGCACGCAGTGTTATGGGCAGGGCTGGATCAATACACCCGCCCACATGGCGTGGCGTCACGAGAGGCAGTCGAGATGACTCGTGCACGCAGTGTCATGCCGTGTCCATAGACAGGGGCGGATACAGGAGGGCACTGGGGGAATGCGCCCCCATGGAAAGGTGGCGCCCCTCTGGCCGGGAAAGGCACCCCTTCAGGAAGGCTCGAGTGCGCTCCTCCTCCCCGCTCAACGTATTTTCCAGCCAAAGACCCGTTTTCAGGAAAAAGTCACCCCTTCAAGATGTCCAAATGCACCCCCCTCCCCCATCATCCGCTCAACGATTTTTCCTCGGAAAGGCTAGGAATTGTGCCCCCATGAACATTATTGAACCCACTGCTGTCCACAGACCACAGATGACGCTAGATGCACCTGCCAGTTGAGAATCATATCCAACAATCTTTAGGAACGTCGAAGTTCCCTCTGCGTACCACACTGAGTGAACAACTCAGCTTGGCACCATCACACGTGCGTCAACCCAGCGTGGCAGACGTATGCAGGTAACGGACACCACAACATATGCTATTATCAACAACTGCCAACACTGGACAGTGTGTGGCAATACCAGGCACTGGCCTGATGTCCAAAACGACGCCGCGCCATTGTGCCCCCGGCTCGCGGTAGGCGGCCTTTCTTTCTTGACGAGTTCAGCGTGTTAATTTCCCGTTTGCCTCCCCGCTTCTGTCATCGGGACCAATATACACCATGGCGGATCCAGAGGGATAAGACGCATCCAGGGCATAAGGCGCCAAGCCACATACTGCGATAGCTCTCCAATGAATTGCTAGCCGGTAAATGTCCCCCAGTTAGAAGCTGTTGGTCGGTTTGCTCCAGCAAATGCTCACGAAAACATATCATAAAGTAAAGATGGAATATATATATATATATCTACATCTACATCTACATCTACATCTACATCTACATCTACATCTACATCTACATCTACATCTACATCTACATCTACATCTATAACTTTATCTATGTCTATATCTATATCTATATCTATAGTTATATCTAAATCTATATCTATATCTATATCTATATCTATATCCATATTTAAATATAAATATAAATATAAATATAAATATAAATCTAAATATATATATATATATATATAAAGTCATAAAGTCATAAAGTGTTAAGGCTTAATAAGAGCCACAGGGGCCCATCTGAGTTAAGCTTATCTGGAAAAGGTACTAGAAATGTACATACTCTCACCCCAATCAATCCCTCGTCTCAAGTTCCTAGGAAGCTATATATCGCAGCCTATCTAGCACCAATTCACTTGCTATTGCATAACACACTCCCATGGTGCTACCATAGACAATCTCATCAGTATCTCATCCCGAAGGAAGGTGCTGAATCCACTGCTAGGTACACCCTATATAAAGTTATAAAGCGTTTAGACTTAATAAGAGACTCACTTGCTATTGCATAACACACTCAACAATTACAAACTCCTCCCATCATACCCATAGTGCTACCATAGACAATCTCATCAGTATCACATCCCGAAGGAAGGTGCTGAATCCACTGCTAGGTACACCGTATATAAAGTTATAAAGCGTTTAGACTTAATAAGAGACCCAAGGGCCCATCCAGTTAAATCTGTAAATGGAAGATAATATAAGCCTGGTAAAAAGACCCTCTCCAACCATCCCACATCCTGAAGAACCAGTCCTCCAAGATTCCACACACCTATCAATGCCTATCTACCCAAGCTTTCCAGCCCTATTCCCCTGATCTCTCTAACACATGTGGATTAAATGCCTTATCAATAATTTTCAAACTGCATCCGTGCCTGCTTAAAGGGGTCTGTGCCGTGCACACTTACTTAACATACATCTCACCCCATCCATCACAAATTAGAACTCAAAAACAAGATTTTCCTGTCTAAAAAATGTATCCACCCTACTTTTAAATACATTCAATGAGGAACTCCCCACAACATCAGCAGGCAGCCCATTCCACTGATCAACAACCCTTTGACTGAAGACCTGTTGTCGCTTAACTGTCCTACACCTCAACTTGTCTAACCTGAATTGATGACCCCTATGTGATACTCTAAACTGAAGAGCGCCATTTAAATTGACCTGTCCCCCCATGTCCCCCCTTAATCTCCTATACTTGAGTGAGTACATATCTAATGCCACAAGCCTTTCTCCATATTCTAAGTTACCTATTCCACTAATGAGTCTAGTTGCTTTGCGCTGCACTCTCTCTAACTTGTCTATATCTTTTTCTAGGTAGGGGCTCCAAGCTTGTGCAGAATATTCCAAGTGGGGTCACACGTATGCTAAGTACAGTTTTTTTTCTCATGACTTCCTTGCTCTTATACATCACACTTCTATTAATGAGTCCCATCATTCTGAGTGCCCTGTTCCTAGCTGAGCTACATTGCTTTTCTGCTTTAAGGTCTTTTGAAACCAACACACCTAAGTCCCTTTCCTCTTCAATAACATCCAGTTCTCTCCCTCCCATTGTATATCTGAAAGGCTCACCTCCAGACCCCAGATGCACAACCTTACACTTGTCATAGTTGAAATACATCTGCCATTGATCAGCCCACTTTTTTAGGTCCTCCAAGTCTAGTTGAATATTTCTAGATTGATCACAACTGTTTGCCACTCCTACCAGCTTGATGTCATCCGCAAATTTGAACACTCTATTCCTCAGCCCTACCTCAATGTTATTCACAAAGATGATAAAGAGAAGTGGCCCTAGAACAGAGCCATGTGGTACTCCACTCAGAACATCCCTCCAATCAGATTTACATCCATTTAACATTACCCTTCGTTTCCTTCCCCTCAACCATGCTTCAATCCAACCTAGAACTTTTCCAACAATCCCATGTTGCTGTAGTTGATGAATTAGCCTACCATGTGGAACTTTATCAAAAGCTTTGCTAAAGTCCAAGTACGCAACATATATCCTGCTTTGATTGTCTACTTCTTTAGTAACATACTCCATGAAGTCCAAAAGGTTAGTTAAATAAGACCTTCGAGATCGAAATCCATGTTGAGTATCCCTTAAAAGATTGTGCCTATCAAGATGAATCTGAACATTCTGTTTAACCAGATTTTCTAGTACCTTGCAAACTATTGAGGTCAAACTGACTGGTCTGTAGTTCCCTACACACTTCCTACTTCCCTTTTTGAAAATTGGTACTACACTTGCATTTCTCCAATCTTCAGGCACTTCAGAATATTCCATAGACCGCCTGAAAATTATACCTAGGGGAACTGCTAAAGCTTTAGCACACTCTACTAAAACCCTAGCATATATATCATCTGGTCCAGCAGCTTTATTAGGTTTTATATTCTGCAACAGCTTTTCTACAGCTTCTGTAGTTATTGTAAGATACTCCAACCTATCACCTGTCATGGCATACGATTCAGTTGTTTCTATTCTACCAGACTTCTCTTTAGTAAAGACTGATGAGAATTGCTTGCTTAGGGATTCCACAATATCACAATCATCAACCACTAATTCCCCATCTACCTCCAGTGGTCCTACACTACACTTTTTAGCCTTAAATTTGTAGAAACTAAAGAATCTCTTAGCATTACCTGCTGAACATATATATATATATATATATATATATATATATATATATATATGTATATGTATATGTATATGTATATGTATATGTATATGTATATATATATATATATATATATATATATATATATATATATATATATATGAGATATATAATATAATAATTAGATATATAATATAATTATATTATATAATTAATATAATTATATTATATAATATATACTATATATATATATATATATATATTCACAAGGGCCTATTTTCAGGCCCTTATGCGGTTGCATGGCCCCTGTGTGCCTTGAGAGCTTCTGGTGAGTTTTTTTTAGAGCTCCCAGTATATTTATTTGAGGCTGCAACGCATGTTTTAAGGCCCTATCGTTTTTTTGCGTGTTTTGGAGGGCCAGTTGCATTTTCGGCCACCGTTGTACTCTTAGGGTTCGGCTGTGTTTATTTCGGGCTTCTGACGCACATTTGTGGGGCCCCAGTACGATTTTGGGGCTTCGGTGCGATTTTTGTATGGGTCCCATCGCGACTTATCGCGCCAGGCGCGTGGTTCCGGGGACCCGACTCCAGTTCTCTCGGCTCAACGCGATTTTTGTAGATCTTTTCTGTTTTTTTTTTTAAAAGTCGGAATCCCGACCTGATTTTTCGAGCCCCTGGCCCCATCCCGACGTGAATTTGTGATGCCCAGACCAAATTCTTGGGACTACCGATGGCAATTGTGGTTCGCGACCGCGATATTTGGGGGGACCAGTTCGAATTTGCGTTGTACTTAGCTGTGGCCCCAACGCGATTTTGGCTGTTCCTGTTCAAAATTTTCGGGCCTCGGAGCGAGCTTTCTGGGGCCCGCCGTATTTATTTGGAGCCCCTGCGCAAATTCTTGTAGACCGACCAGAATTTCGGTGGCCTCAGCGCGACTTTTGGGGCCCCGCCACGATTTTGGGAGCCTATGCTTCTCAGGAGGGAGGGGGCACTTGCCCCTTTGATATGCCACTGCGGCCACTGAAGGAGTTTTTCAGCCGATGGCACCTTTCTGAGTAGAAAACCCTCCGGATAATTATTTTTCCGGACCTGTTATTTATTTTCCGGTGTTGGGTTCGATTCGATCGAGTCTCGGTGTGAACTTTTTGGACATAGAGTTCTATTTTTATAAAATGTCCTTGTGCGATATTTTTGGGTCCCCGTACGATTCTTTGGCCTCCCGGTGCGATTTTTTCGGTGCCCTGACACGTTTTTTTCTGGAGCCCAACGGGGTTTTGGGGGACTTTGGCCGGATTTTTAAGGCCGCAGAGTGACATTCCGGTTAAGAATTGATTTTAGTGGACAGCTTTAACTTTTGGGGCCCCGGCGCGACCTTTTGGGCCCCAGTGTGATTTCCAAGGGCTGCGACGCGACTTTTTTTTAGTCCCAATGTGATCTTTTGGGCCCCGACGTCATTTGCTTGGATCCCTATACGCGAGTTTTAGCGGCTTCGACACTTTTGGGGGATCTATTACGTTTTGGGGGCTTTTGACGTCATTGTTGGGGCCCCAGAGTGATTATCCATGTCTGGATTGTTTTTCGTTGCCCCGGCTTCATTTGTTTTGGCCTGAATAAGACTGTTAGGGAAATGAGACTGTCGTACCGTGATTGTCATGGTCCGGGCGTGACGTTTTGGTACCCACAGGCTCAGCGTGATTTTCAAGGCCGGATCTTTTGGGGCCCATATCGTAATTTGCAAGTACTCCGGCACGACTCCTACTATTTTTTGCAGGGGCTTCTTGCAAATTGTAGGCCTCCTCTCGCGTCTTAGGGGATTAGTCTCATTTGCTGGAGCCTCTACCGGTTTTGGATCTCTCCTCGTGTGCCCTACCCTCCTCCATATTCAATGGTTCTCCTCTCCCGTCTTGGATGGCCTTCTCTTACATCCTGGGGCCCTACATGGCATGGGGCTTCCTCTCATGTTCCAGGAGCATTCTCTGCCAAATTAGGGGTCTCCTGCCACGCCTCGTAGGCCTCCTTTGTCCTGGCAAAGCTTTACCCGTCTTGAGGGGATCTTCAATTTTGGGAACATCGCCTCCTTCCATATCTGCTACCACTCCTATTTTAAGGGCCTCCTCTCATTTCCTGGGAGCTCCTTCCGGTCTTCGGGACCTCATTCGGTCCTGGAGCCTACTACTCCGTCCTGAGGGACTCCTCTCAAGTCCGGCAGGGACCTCCTTTTCTCTTCTAGAGGTCTTCTTTTTTCTCTTTTTTCAAATTAGGAGCCTCCTCTCACGTCTTGGGGACCTCTTGCTCTGCGTTTTGATTCGATCTTTGCCCATCTTAAGGGTGGCCTCTTATCTCCTGGTGGACTCCTCTTCTCTCCCAGGTGCCTCCAAATTACAAGCAACATGTCCTATCTCAGTGGCCTTTTCATTTACTGAGGACCTTCTTACCCGTCTTGGATCCTTCATTTCCACCTGGGAGCCATCTCTCTGATTCAATGGCCTTTCTGTCCTATCTTAGGGGTCTCCTCGTTCATTATTGGGTCTCATTTCCAATCGTGTGTCTCCTTTTTCGGAATTAGGTGCTTTCCTGTCTCGTCTCTGGATCATCCTTTTATATCTTGGTGGAACCTTACCCATTTTGGGGCCTGCTTTTGCGTCTCCGAAACCTCATCTCATATTCACTGGCTTTCTCTTCCGTCTCAGGGCCTCCTCTCATTTTCTGGGGCATCCCTTCCCGTACTGGGGCCTCCTTTGCAATACTGGGGGCCTCCGTGCCAACTTTTTGGCACTCTCTTTAATTCAGGGGCCTCCTGTCCTCTCCTAGATGCCCCTTTTTCAAATTAGGGACCTCCTCTCACGTCTTGGAGGCCTACTCATCTGTGTTTGGAGCCTCATTATCCTCCTAGCAGGGTGCTTTTGCATCCTAGTCACAAATCTTCTCTCATAGGGTCCTCCTCTTCCAAAATATGGGTCTCATCTGGCTGGTCTCAGTGGCCTTCTTTCATTCCTTGTTAAAACTTGGCAAAGATTCCAAATTTTAACAGGGCATACTTTGACTCCATGAGAGAGGCTTTAAGTGCCATAAAATGGGAAGAATATTTTTTTTATTTAAATGCCTGTGAAATGTGGGAAAAGTTCAAATCTTACTTGAAGGAAATTCAGATTAGACATGTCCCCCAAAAGCAAAGGCGCAAAAGAAGGGTAGGAAAACCAGCATGGCTTACACCAGATTTGAGGAGATCAATTAAGGCTAAGAAAGATGCATTTAGAGTATTTAGGGAAGCTTCAAATATCGTAAATCTAAGGTCGTATCAAAAAGCTAGAGATGCTGTGAAGCAGAAAACCAGAGCAGCAAGGCGGGCAAAAGAATTGGATTTGGCTAGGAACTGTAATGGGGACAGTAAAAAGTTCTTTAGTTTCTACAAGCTAAGTAAAGTTTCAAGCACAATTGGTCCACTGGAAGTAAATGGGACTATATTGAGTGAGGATGGTGAGATGGTTGAGGAGCTGAGCAAGCAGTTTAAATCAGTGTTTACAGTGGAGGATGTCACAAATTTGCCAACCGTGAACCACAGTTCAGTGACAGGTGATCAGATACACAATGTTGATTTCATTGATAGTGATGTTGTTTTCAATTATATCAGAAAAATAAAGCCAAACAAGGCAGCAGGACCTGATGGGATTTATGCTAGGGTATTGCGGGAAGCTGAAAAGGAACTGGCAATTCCACTTAGTATAATATTTTGTAGTTCAGTTTCACAAAATGAAATTCCAACAGATTGGAAAAGGGCAAATGTAGTTCCTATTTTCAAGAAAGGAAAAAGAGGGAAAGTTGAAAATTATAGGCCAGTAAGCCTCACATCCCTAGTCTGCAAGGTACTCGAATCAATTATCAAAGATAGAATAGTTAGTTTTCTGGAAGGAAACAGATTGATTCAAGATACTCAACATGGGTTTAGAAAAGGGAGATCGTGTCTCACAAATCTCTTGGACTTTTTAAATTTTGCTACAGAACAATTTGATCAGGGAAATCAGGTTGATGTAGCATATCTTGACTTTAGTAAGGCCTTTGACAAGGTACCCCATAAACGGTTAATGATGCAGCTTCAGGTCCATGGCATTGCAGGTAGCATCCTAAAATGGATTGAGTTGTGGCTTTCAGATAGACAGCAGAGAGTGATGCTTAATGGTACAAAGTCATCATGGCAAAATGTTCTAAGTGGAGTCCCTCAGGGGTCGGTACTGGGGCCACTATTGTTCATTATATTTGTGAATAGCATTGAATGTGGCCTAAGCAGTAAGGTTTTGAAATTTGCGGATGATTTGAAGATCTTTAGGGCAATAATAGGGCACAATGAGCAGGTTTTGCTGCAGAACGACTTAGACGAGCTTGTGAAGTGGTCCGAAAAATGGCAAATGAAGTTTAATTTTGATAAGTGCAAAGTCATGCATGTAGGTAGGCAGCATATGAAGGCGCCATACTTGATGGATGGCCAAGTACTATCTGTGACTCAGCAGGAGGAGGACTTAGGTGTTATTTTGAACACAAGATTGGGGGCATCAGAACAGACCAAAGAAGCCAGGAAGAAGGCACTAAGAATGCTTGGGGCGATACAGAGGAATGTGTCATACAAAAGTGAGGAGGTCATCAGGAAGCTTTACTGTGCATATGTCAGGCCACATTTGGAATACTGTGTCCAAGCTTGGTCCCCTAGTTATGAGAAAGATTGTTGGCTTTTAGAGAGAGTACAAAGGAGGGCAACACAAATGGTTAATGGTATAGGCAACCTGGCATATGAGGAAAGTTTGAAGAAATTGAATATGTGTTCACTTAGATATAGAAGGCTGAGAGGAGATCTCATGGAGGTTTTTAAATTTGTTCATGGTCAGGAACAGGGATATCTCAGGGAAATGTTTGAATTTAACAGAAATGATGCAATTAGAGGTCATCAATTCAAAATTAAAGTTAATCACAGCAGGACAAGGTTAAGACAGTCTTTCTTCACCAACAGGGCAGTAGAACACTGGAACCAGCTGCCAGGAACAATTGTCAGTAGCAACACACTGAACATCTTTAAAAACGGCATAGACAATCATTATAAGAATAGGGGGCTTGTTTTTCTGTATTCCAGGGAGGGTTGATTGACAGATTTGGTGGGCAACTGGTTCAGTGTGCACAGTGCAACCAAGAAGGGCCCTTGTGGCTCATAGTTGCACTGATCTTTTATGTCTTTATGTCTTTATTCCTGCGGAGATCTTCCTTCCCATCTTGGGGCCGCCTCTTGCGTCCGGAGAAATATCTCGTATCATATGTCCTTATATTCTATTATAGGGGCTTCCTCTTCCATCTTGGGGGCCTCGTTTTCTAAATTAAGAATATCCTACCACCCATCGGAAACTTTCTTGTCTAACCTGGGTGACTTCTTGCCCGTTTCGATGGCATCCTCTTCGTCCTGGGGCCTCCTTCAAATCTCTGTCCTACGTCTCTTATAGGGGATTAGATTTCCCGGGGGCCTCGTTGCCAGTTTTGGGGCCTCCTTGACAGCATATCTTCTGTCCCGTCGGCCTCCTTGTTCATATTTTTCCTGTGCACTTCCGGATGGCGGCCTCCTCAAATTTCATGGGGGCGCTCCCAGTTTCACGGCAGGGAGGCGGGGCGACTGTCCCCGCCGCCCCCCCCGGTGGCGACGCCCCTGACCATATCCAATATCCTTACCTACTGCCTAATGCCAGCTTAACTTCATTAGTTCTTTCTGAGAACTGACGAGGGAAGTGCGCTGCTCATTTCCGCCAGATTAGCCACGTGATGTATATTGCACCAGTCGCTGTCGGCAGCCGTACCAAATCGTGGCGAGAATGGCCAATATGTCTGAGCGAAATTTACGTCAGTTTCAGATGACCGGAGCGTGTCTCAACCCAGTGAGAGCCCTGGGGCCGGCCGCCGTTAACAACATCTGGACCAACCACTGGGTACGTCTCTTTCTATCTCTTAGTTAGTTAGTTATTGGAGTCTTTCTATCTCTCTCTCTCTCTCTCACACACACACACACACACACACACGCACACACGCACGCACGCACGCACGCACGCACGCACGCACGCACGCACACGCACACGCACACGCACACGCACACGCACACGCACACGCACACGCACACACACACACACACACACACACACACACACGTGTTTACCGTGACTATCGGGGAATATGTCCTGGCGGCCACTAACGAGGACACCCTTTAGTTACCACAGGAGAAGCATCGATTTTGTATCAGTGATAGAGCAAGATCTGCCGAGTAAGATGGAGGGTCGATTTCGGAGGAAGCATCCAATTGTTGGCTCACAGTGTGGATTGAATTACCGAGGACATTGGCAAAACCTAGGACAACGTGTGTCCATACATGTTTATCGTGAATACCGAGGACAATGTGTGTCCATGCATGTTTATCGTGATTTCCGATTTGGCGATTCCCGATACGTCATTGGCGTAGGAACGTCTCAAAAAGTTGGTGGGCCAGGATCAACAGCAGGGGTGCACCCAGGAATTTCTCAAAGTACCATGGTTGAGCACTTTTGGATAGAGAACCCGATAATGTTAATAGTGAACACACAACTTTCACCACTAAGTGTGTGTGGGGGGGGGGCCACTGGGCTCGCCTATGGCTAAGAGCAACATGTGGTCTTAAAAATAACTATCATCGCAGTATAAGTACTTTCAAATTAACACTTCTCGCTGGACTTGGAACTCTTTTCACGACTGATGGATCCTTTTGTAATAATGGGTTTATCTTCCTGGTGCGAGTGAAACTATCAGTATTACTGTTTAAAAAATCGACTTCCGTTATGCGCGTGTGGGGGAGGGTTGGGGGAGTGCAAGCTCATTACAACCTCACTAATGGGTATGTGGTGTGCCCTAGTTCCCTTGATATAGTACTATACGTCTTTAAGATGTGCCCCGTTGTAGATGTTTACCGATGTTGGTGAGGAGAAATAATAAGCAAGAACGTAGCTTGCTTGCTGGCACATGGCAAAAGAAGTCTCATGATGGATGCTGGAAAGGATGAGAAACAGGAAAGGCCGGTGATCGCTGCTTGAAGATTATTTGAACCGGTGTGTGGCAGACCAAGATTGGCAGGCTAACAGGCTGGGGCAAAGAAAAACGCAATGAATAAAAATACATTGTATGGTGTTTGTCCTCGGGGCTTAACTCCAATAATAGGTGATTAGTCACCTCAATCATTTGTGTAGTACACATCATGCACCTTAGAATATCCGCCAATTGAAACGAAATGCTACAACTACTGCACGTGGCACCCGGCTGAAACGGAATGCAAGCGCTTATTTTGGGGACCAACAATTCAGTGCAGAATAGCCCATAACA
The DNA here is from genome assembly GCA_034440615.1 of Ashinkailepas kermadecensis. Taxonomy (NCBI): domain Eukaryota; kingdom Metazoa; phylum Arthropoda; class Thecostraca; family Neolepadidae; genus Ashinkailepas; species Ashinkailepas kermadecensis. The sequence continues at coordinate 234,135 of JAOTOM010005076.1, read as the reverse complement.
CACGGCACCTCATAAGATCATAACGTGTTCAGACTTAAGAGCCACAAGGGCCCATCCTGAATTCAATTCGATGATTAGTTATCTTCTTCCCACGTTTTCTGGTGGCTAAGTAATCCGGATAACCGCTGAGTTTTGATGCCCCTCATTCATTTGGTTGAATACGCTTCCAAATTGGCTACCGGACTGAGGCTCTAGTTAGGTGTTAGTTTTTGGACCTTTCCGCTTCGCTTCGGATGTGTTTTAGGGCTCTAGCCAACTTTTGTTAGGGACCGGCAAAGTTTTGCGTCGCTGGCTCTTTTCCTAGTTTTATTGCTTTTTGGTGCACCGACGATTTTTATGTATCGGCGCGTTTTCGCAGACCCCGAAGTGTTCATTTAGTGCACGGTATTTTTGTTGCTTTTCTAAGACCATGTCGATTTTTTAGGGTCTCAGCCTGTTTTTGAGGCCCCATGCGGTCGCACGGCCCCGGTGTGCTTTGGGGGCCCCGTTGTGTTTTGTTTTTAGCCCCAGGTGTGGTTATTTAGAGATGCAACGCATGCCTTAAGGCCCTGCCGCTCTTTGCCAGACTCGGTGCGCTTTCGAGGGTCCGGTGCATTTTCGTCCTCCGGTTGTGCTCTTATGGGCCTGCTGTGCAAATATTTGGGGTTCTTCGGTCACATTTGTTGAACCCCAGCACGATATTGGGGATCCGGTATAATATATCGGGGTCCCGTCGCGACTTTTCGGGCCCAGGCGCGTGGTTCTGGGGGATCGGACTCCAGTTTTCTTGGCGCGACGCAATTTGCTGTGCTCGAGCCACGGCCTGATTTTTTCGGGCCCCTGGCGACATTTTTGTGTCCCTCCGCGATTTTTCAAGCTTCGGTGCGTGTTTCGGTGCCGTATGCGATTTGTTAAGGCACCTGGTATGTTTGGGCTAAGGAGTGATCTTCCTGGCTCGGATATTTATTTTTCGGAATCCCTCTTTATTTTGTAGGGCTGCGGCTTGATTCTTGTCGGGTTCCGATACGATTGTGGGGCTACGCTGTGTATTTTTGAGGCCATCGACGCCAATTGTTTTTGCCTCGAGGGGAATTTTTGATGCCCCGACCAGAATTTATGGGACTACCGATAGATATTTTGGGTCCCAAGCGCGACATTTGGGGGGGGAAGGGGGCTTGGCGCTAGTTTGCTGGGCGCGTTGTACTTATCTGGGCCCGAGAGCGATTTTGGGGTTCCCCAGCGCAAATGTTCGGACCCGGTGCAAGTTTTTGGTGCCCGCTGTATTTATTTATAACCCCTAATTCTGTGGCCCCGACGCGAATTTATGGGGCCCGGAACCATTTTTGAGGACCCCAGCGCGATTCTTGGGTCCTTGGGAGCCCACCTCTTTAGGATGGGGGGGGGGGCATTTGCGTCTTTGGAATGCCATTGCGGCTGCTCAACGAGTTTTTTTTTTCAGCCGATGGCACCCTTCAGAGTAGAAATGCTGTAAGGAGAACGGGTCTACTCAATGAAGTACCTTTGTGATTTTTGGGGTCCGAATTCTTTTTTTGTAAGCCTCCTGCGCGATATTGTTGGGCCCCGGTACGATTCTTCTGTGTATTTTTTTTCGGTGTTCCAATGCGCTTCTTTTCCGGGGCCCGACGCGTTTTTGGGGTGTTTGGCGCAGTTTTTGTGGCCGCAGAGTGACATTCCGGATAGGAATTGATTTTTGAAAAACCAGCTGCGACTTGTAGGGCGCCGGTGCGACTTTTTGAGCCCCTAATGTGACTTCCAAGTGCAGCGGTGCGACGTTTTTGGGTCTAAGTACGATTTTTAGACCCTGTCGTCATTTTTTTGGATGCCTATCGCAAGTTTTAGTGGCCTCGACACGTCTTTGGGGGCCCAACACGTTTTGTTTTCATTTGGAGCGATTGCTGGGACCCCAGAGTGACTTTCTGTGCCCGGACTGCATTTTTTCCGTTGCCCCGGCTTCATTTATTGGATGTTCTCGATGAGACTTTTGGGGCCCCGGTGCGACCTGTCGAGCCCCTAACATGATTTTCAGGGTACCCGGCGCGACTGTTTGGTACCTTCAGGCTCAGCGTGATTTTCATGGGCCTTGGCCCAACCTTTTGCGGTCCCCGTTGGGATTTTCTAGAATCTCGGCACGAATTTTTGTCCGTCCCTAGCGTGATTTTCGGGGCCCAGGCGCAAACATTTGAGGCCCACAGCGTGATTTTCAGGGGCTCAGCCCGTATTTTTGCAGCCCCCATAGTGATTTTCAAGGACCACGGGACGACGTTTTTGTGCCACCAGCGTGATTTTCAGGGGTTCCAGTCCGACTTCTTGGGGGCCCAGTGCGATTATCAGGGGCGTCGACCCGACCTTTTTATACCCAACGTGATTTTGAGGGCCCGGCCAGTCTTTTTGGGGCCAAGCGTCATTTTCAGGGCTCTCGGCGAGACTTTTTGGCCCCCAGCGTGATTTCCAGGGCCTGGCCCAACCTTTTAAGGCATTACCGTGATTTTCTGGTACACTGGGGCGACTTTTCGGGGTCCCGGTGCGACTTTTTGTGGGCCCCAGCGGTAATTTCATGGGCCCGGTCTCACATTTTGGAGCTCTCAGCGTTATTTTTAGGATCCCGGAACGATTTTTGAGGCCGCCAATGTGATTTTCAGCGGCCTTGGTGGAATTTTGGGGGCCCCAGCGTCATTTCCAGGGGCCCCTGCGCCACTTTTTGGTACCCCGAATGTTATTTTTATGGGCCCCGGTGCGATTGTTGGAAACACCTGCAGGATTTTTAGGGAGCCTGGCGCTGTTTTTCTGAACCCCGGCCCGATTGTTGGGACCCACAACCTCTCAGGAGGGGGGGGGGGGACTGCTCCAATGCCACACTTCGGTACGCCACTGCGCATGCCCCAATGATTGTATTGCTTAACAATGTCGTCTATGGGGTACATCACACAAAATCTACTTTAATATGCCCATTTAACTGCTTGCACCATAAGTAGTGTTCAGAAATATACACCCTGCAATTGGCCTAAATTCATATCATTATCTTCGGGGTTCTTAAATCTCAGCCTGGACGCACACATCACTGGACGATGAAAAGACCTCTGAATTTTGCTGGACGAGGCCGTACAAGCTGCGACTACCTCCTCCCCCATCAGTTACCACTGGTGGTGCGCCAGTATTGCAGTACTCCAGTATTGTGTACTCGCTGTTGTGACTCTCAAAATCGGAACACATATCATGTAACAAAGACTGAACTGCAAGCGATAAGAAATATAAATGAGGGATGTCGTAAATGAGCACGTGATGCCCTTGATAGTGGAAAAATAAATATTGTGCGAAACTTATTAATTCATGTTTTTTTCGTAACCGTAAAAGGAATGAAAAACAGCTCCCAGAAAACGAAATCCCGCTACTTCTCAAATTGTTTCTTTTCTCTTTCAGACTCCCCATATTAAAACACGTTTCAAACATTGTGCCGCGAATATTGTCTCAGTGGTGCTAAGCCACTGAGACCATGTCTCAGTGGTGCTAAGCCACGGGTGGCCGACCATAAATTGTGCACAGTGTACCTGAAAATTGAGGTTTCCCCGGGCTAAATCGGCTGCCAATATGCATTGTGCCCAACAGAAAGCATGTGATTGGAAGGTTGTGCGACGTTAGCCATAACCGTTATGCACACTTCGATTATTTCAAAGCACTTCCATTTGTTTCCACATTTGTCCTTCCTCAGTTCAAAGTGAAGTGGCTTAAATCCGAGAAGAAACAAGCTATTGTGCACAGGTTATGTCAAACATTGGGTAGTTTCGCCACTGTCAAATGGTCAGTAGGACCCGCCAGTGAGACATGAGCTCGCCCAGGGCTCACAACAGGCTTCCACCGCTGGATGAAGGGCCTTGCTCTATAGCTTAATCACGTACAAGTATATTAGGCTACTAATTAAATTACGCATTGGTGATTATTATAGTATAGTAGTACATATATTAGATAATACAATGCATAGTAGTAAATATATAACATAGTAGTAAATGCATTAGTAGTTAGAAATTATACTAGCAAACATATTAGGCTAGACCATTTCTAGCTGTGGCTGCTGAGGGCCTGGGCAGCACCGACAGCCGGACACCAGCTGGCACCGGTCGGCAATCAGACACCTGGAGTTGGAGTCGGAGACAGAGTCGGAGTCGGAGTCAGAGCGACCACCGGCACCGCGAGCTGTGTCAGGCGGCTGACATCGCACTGCAGACTGCAGAGTGATACAGATGTTAGCATCTGTTGTCATATTGTGTGCATGCTAGCAACTTAGTATTACTTTCAATCTGGTTGGCGTCTCATTTTCGGCTCCACTCCTGCCTCCTCTTGGAATGTTCCTGCAGATGACCTGCACTAACAAATGTGCATTATCAGCAATGATGTTGCAAGGTTTCTGTGGCAAGGACCCAGTATGGCTGAACAAGATGATGATCGCCAGGACTAGAAGTGGATCTCATTATCAGCCATAGGTGACCATATGCTATATGCCCGCAGAGCATGCTGCTTCCTCTCCATCCAACTAATCACTATCAGATAATAACATCTAGCTGGGTTGTCAGTCATGCATGTCTTCATCTGGCAATGTAAGGAGTCGATTTTGGGGAGAGTATATCATTCTTTGGATGGCCAAAGTTTCTAAAAGGTCATTTTCCGACGCTGCATCGCCAGACACCGTAGACATCGCAGACATCGCCCGAGATGGCCTTGCCGTCTGATGCTAGGGACACGTGCGCTCCAGACCGGTGACCGGTATTGACCGTCTGCCGGAGTGACGTTGGACGGTGTCGCTGGGCCCCTGCCGACGGCTCCAACGTCGGGTCAACAGCTGTGGTTGCTGTCGGCGAAAGCGATAGCATCGGAGATAGCATCGGAGTATGTTACGTCTAGGAAGCCGTAGCTTTTGCAGCCGGCGGCTGAAGTTTGCAAGCGTGAATCCAATTTGAAATAGTGGACCGAAATGGGAGCCCTCAACGTTTGTTGTGTAAGAGAGTTAGTTTTTGAGCGTCTTGATCCCATAAATTCAGCCCCAACCCACTTCGTTCATGGCGCGACAAGTACCCGGCTCCGAGACTGGCGTCGCCTGTCTGATGCCTACGTCAGCAGCCATCGCCCCAGCGAGGTCGCCGTACATTGGACATTGTACCTTCCCCTCCCTCCTTCCGGCCGACACCCCGCCAACCAGGCGCCAGCCACGTGACCTCTAACCGACCGGCGCGTACCGCCGCCGTCGTTAATGCTAGATGTAACTGTGTTCACATAAAGTTATACGTTTGGCTGTCCCGTAACCGTAATTGATATAATCCCGTAAGCCTTGCGATTGTAAAAGTGTACCGTAAACGTAATACATCGTCACCGCCACTAGAAACAGACCACTTCCCCTTCTGGAAGGCCGTCGACATGGATATGACGTCATGGAGGCTTCTACGCCCTCGACCAATCCGCGACCGGGGGTCTCCCGAAGTCACTAGTGGCCGTGCGGCCCCAGCCAGTCGGTCTTGAATACTCTGACCGAGCGGACCGCTGCTACGCGTGCGCGCTTCCCAACTAAATTCGACTTCTAAATTCATAGGAAAGGCAGTATCACGGCTTACCTTCCGAGGAGAACGTACTGTACGGTGGCTGTAGTTCTCGTGTGATCGTGGAGTGCTGCAGTGCAATACAGGGCAGCAAAAGGTACTGGTACTTTCGTGACTGGAGTTATCGCGAACAAGAGGTTCCCAGACTTTCGCGTGCCAATAAGGACTTTCCTACAGTTGCAACTCCCAGGGACGGTAAAGAGCATGCCATAGGGCCATTTGTCCAATTCAGCACCGTCAGAGTTCCGGGAGCGCGAACATGTAGATTCACTTCTTGATAAATATGCATTTTACCTTACAAGGTTCAGCATGTCTATTAATTATTCATATTCCTCGCCCCGTGTTTGGGTTCCATTCCCTGTCGACCCACTACCCACTTCCGTTCCCTGCCGAACCAATACCCACTCCTGTTCCCTACCGACCCACCACCCACCTCCGTTCCCTGCCGACCCACTACCCACTTTTGTTTCATGTCGACCCACTATTCACTTCCGTTTTATTCCACGGTTTTCCCTTCTTTTCCTACAATCAAGGCTGCACTGAGACATTGCCAAACATCAATTTCGGCCTTCTTAGCCGGCTCCAAAGGCATCGATGGATCGGTGAGTTTGCCGGAGCCAACTTTATCGATCGAAAATTTTACCGTCGCACGTGCTGCCACGCTAGCCAAACCATGGATGATGTACGCCTGGATTGGAAACTCCGCGTCGGAGCCTTTTATCTGCGAGTATCAGCGGCACAAACCTGCCACCTAGCGGAGGGTAAGTAAAAACACGGAAACGCGGCCAGTTTTAGGCCTTGCGCCTATGGGAGTTCGGGGTATGCAATCCGTATAGGCATGTCTTCCAATTGATTCAGCCACCCCAAGGAGGATTGCATCTGCCTTTCTTGATACATAATTGATCAAGGAACCTTACCGCTCTTTCCTCATTGATTTATTACACTCCGTTCCGAAGTTGTGGTGCGAAGTGAAGGCATCTGTGAGAGGGAGCTCATTTCGCCGAAAGAGTCGGCCCACCGATGTTGATTTCTTAAAATGATCGCAGGGGGCAA